>JABTXL010008991.1:8662456-8722630 GCA_025134845.1 Neodon shergylaensis | reverse complement strand
AAGAAAGAAAGAAAGAAAGAAAGAAAGAAAGAAAGAAAGAAAGAAAGAAGTTCAAGGCCATCCTTGGCTATGAGTTCAAGACCAGCCTGAACCAAATGATACTCTGTGTAAAAAATTAAAAATCAATCTAACGAAGCCGGGCAGTGGTGGTGCACGCCTTTAATGCTAGCACTCGGGAGGCAGAGGCAGGCAGATCTCTGTGAGTTCGAGGCCAGCCTGGTCTACGAGAGCTATTTCCAGGACAAGCTCCAAAGCTACAGAGAAACCCTTCTCGAAAACACAACAACAAAAAAGCAATCTACCATTCTATGTATATGCGACTTTCTCCCAACTCACTCCAGACCCACCTTCTCTCTCCCACCCCACCCCCAACTCACCCGCTTTATAGACCATAGACTCCAGTCTGTGCTGCTCATATACTTCTGGGTGTGGGGCCATCCACTGGAGCATAGTACCAAGGGCCACACGCTGAAAGAAAACCACTCTTCCTCCAGCACCCCAGCCAGTGGTAGGGCATCATGGTAAAGGTGACTAGCTTAATCTTGTGCAGACCAATTTTTTTTTTAAATGGAAACTGTACCATCGCCTGTATTCCAGGCAAGGGATGGAGTCTAGAATTTCATGCAAACTGACCCATCAGGGCAATAGCTACCAGGGTGGGGGACTGGAAATGGTTTAAAGTATAAGATGGTAGGAGGCACCCATGCTGCCATGTCCCAGAAAGGGAGTCATATGCACCCATGAAAGGAAGGTAATGACCTGTTAAGTGCAAACAGTGGAAGGTTTTCAAGCTGGTATGTGGCTCATAAACAGATCTCTAACCTGTGGACTCTGCACCCAAACTATGGAAGCTACAGGAAACAGACAAGAATGCATCCACTGGTTTTTCTTTGGGTCATGGGACTCGCGGTGTTTTTCTCGTCTTATTTTAATCTAGCCAGGTGTTCTACAAGGAACGCACAGGAACTTATAATCAGAGAACACACACTCCCTCATCTGTCTCTCTCCCTTCCCATGGCTCTTTCTTGGGAAAGAAATTTAGCTCTATCGTTGCTTGATTCAATAATCCGCATCTACCTCTCTCCTAGTCCCGAGATACAGCCTCCACCTGCAGGAGCAACCCTTTGCAGGTCCCCCAAAGGTATTTTCAAGTGACTCCAGAAGTACCACCCATCCCAGATGCTTCTGTCAATCACCAAGAACAGGGAAGTCTTGCTCATCCTTAGCCTGCATGGATACAATGTTGCACACCTCTTAGATCCTGTAGCTAAGTAAAGGCTCTACTTCTTGGTTGGGACTCAACCTCATAGGATGCTTCTCAAGACAGCCCTGTGTGATAGTGGCCATGAGTTTCAATCTCCAGAGGGAAGAGGAAGCCTAGAGGCCCTAAGGTGTCTCACTGTCAGATGGTATAGATGGTGGGCATGGCAGAGTTGGTGAAGGCTTTTGTATGCGTGTCCTGATTTGCCACAGCAAAGACTTCTGGGTGTTTCAAAACCACCCGACAGATCTTTAAACAGAATAAGAAGGGATCAAAAGTGTTTTGACTTAACCTGGACCAGCAACCTGTTCCAAGCTGAGAGCCTTGCAACCAGTAACTTTGGTCCTGAGGAAACAAGTATGAATCAACATTGCAAACGTGGCTCAAAGGCATGAAGGTTTCTCAGGAGCTGATTTACCCAGGCAACACCTCCAGCTTGTCCCGGCACCGGACTCACCCTAGAGAAACCTGCTCTGGCCACCACCACCACCTGTGAGCCTTCACTGCCTCTGACACCCTGGTCTTGGAACGCTCCCGGAAGTATAGCTCTTGAGGACAGCAATAAACAAACCTGGGGAGTCTCTCCCAGGACTTCCTGTTCGTCCATCTTGCCCACCCACATGCTTCATCACCAGGAAGCCTGGGAGGAGGTGGAGGGGGGGCTGTTTTTGTGGGCCTTTGGAGAAAGGTGCATGCATGGAGTTCTGAGCTAAGTGCCTTGTTCTGTGGATGTACAAAATGTAATGGGATTATAGGACACTGGACCCAGACAAATCGAATATCCTGTCGTCAGTCTTCAGTGTTTTTTTTTTTTTGAAACCGAGACGACAGGATCTGGTGTGCCAGCCTCGCTCACCAGTATGGCATTCCAGCTGTCATCTTAAATAAGGTCAACAAACCACCAACGTTGTTTCCTCCCTGCAGAACTGGGTGCTTTCTCGAGATTAGGTCTGGGTGCTCTTTGGCAATTGGGAGCACGGAGGTGGGGACACAGCCACCTCACATTCCACTCTACCCTCAAACATTTAAAGCAGAGGCACGGATGGGTGAGTGACTGTCACATTTGCCACATCGCTTCTGCCACCCAAACCCAGGCTCTGATCATGTCTTCTTTAGGCCACTGTCACTGACACCCCCAACCTTCCAGGGGCTGAAGGACTGAGTTTCCCACAGGGGATGAAGGGGAAGGGCTCCAGCGGTCAAGGCTACGTCGCTTGCTTTAGGTACCCACTAGACTGTAAAGGTGGCTCAGATGGCCATGACCTGACTTGTTTGCAATCCCAGTCACTGTCTTGCTTGGGGACTTCCTTCCACTCTGCCCCACATGTTTGGTCCACCTTGAAGCAAGCACATCCTGGATGCCCCCTTTCCCTTCAGCCGCTGATACGCTCTGGCTCTCAGGCCAGCCCGGCCTTGTCCTCCACCCTGAACTCTTGCCCTTTTCCTGTCAGTGCCTGTTCAGTGTCCCCTCCTGCAGAGAAAGGTCTCTCTCAAACCTGTCAGTCACTGGTCATACAACTGGGCGTCTTGCAGGCCGGGAAAGTTGAAGTTCTGCAGCCTACGTTATGGGCTCAGAAGAACTCGAAGAGGCAGCCGTATAAAAACAAATAACCTCTGAACAGATCTTCAAGTTTGTTTGTTTTTTCTCTTATATTCTATGTGAGATGACCGCAAAGCATCATGCCCTTCTGGTCATGTGACTTATGAACAGGGCTTGGCTGAGAAAACCAGAGGCCACACCCACAATCTAGTCCATTAGAAAGGAGAGAGGGGGGAGAAAAGAGGCTGATGGAGCAAGGAGCAGTGATGAGCCCCACCTTTTCTCATGCTCACGGCTACTTGTTCAAAGAACAATGATAACATGGTTAATATAATTCTTGATTCATGTTCAAGGTCTTTTGCATGTATATAGTATGTACCTGTGTGTATATGTGTGTGTGTGTGTGTGTGTATGCATGCAAATATGTGTGTGACTAGAAGTGGACACTGGGTATTTCCCTCCATCCTGCTCCACCTTATTTTCTGAGACAGGGTCCCCCACAGTTTGCTGAGTGTGTCAATTCAATTAGACTGTCTGGCAGTCAAGCCCCAGAGAACTTCCTGCCTCTGCCTCCCCAGAGCCTGGGTGACAGGCACATGCTGCCATGTCCAGCTTTATGTGGGTAGCTATGGGAGGGGTCAGGGTGCCTAAACTCAGGTTCTCGGGTTTGTGTAGCCAGTATTCCCACCGACGGAGCCACCTTCCCAGTTCCTCAAGGTCTTAATAAGAAGAGAAAGGGCTTTCTTAATTATACCAGAACTGACTGCTCAAGACTTGATTTTTCTGCAAGGATTCTAATACAATGGAATCAGAGCTGTCTCTGTGAATTATTTTAGTATTTGCACCAAAAATAACAGCAGGGTGAAATGCGTGGCCACCTCCACCCAGAGAGAGAGGTGCAAGCTTCCTCACTTTCCCATTCCTGGGATAAGATCCTTACAGAAGCTACTCAAGGAAGGGCAAGTTTATTTTGGCCCTCAGGTCCAGGTATGGTCTATCATGCGGAGGAAGGCAAGATGTCAGGAGTGTGGGGCAGCTGGAGGCGTTGCATCCACAGTCAGGAAGCAGATGAATACTGATGGTCAGTTGGCTCTTTCCTTTCTATTCAGTCCGGACTTCAATTCATGGGATGGTGCGGCCCACAATCAAGGATCTTCCTTGCCCAGTTAGCCCAGTATAGAAACTCTCGCACAGCCAGGCTTATACGTTTGTTCCTAAGTGATCTTAGATGCTGTCAAGCTGACAATGTCAGCAATCACCCTTACTGTCCCCAGGTACCACCAGAGAAGTCATTCTTACTGTGGCCCAATCCTGACACCGTCAGGCCTGTTGGGTGATAGGGGCATCTGAATTTTCATCCTCCTGCATCATGGCAGGGGTCTGGTTCTCTGCACTCCTGTCTACATCCGGGATAAACAAGCCATGCAGGTCCAGATGCATGTCTGCATCCACAGAAGCACGAGCCAATTCCGTAAAAGTTTTAGCATCCAGAATAAGTAAAAAAGGCAGCTTTTGGGGATCAGTAGAGACAATGGCCGATAGGATCACTCCTACAGGAAGACAGACAAAACCCAGTTTATTTTCACTCACAGTGCTGAGAATGTGATCCCGGGCCTTCTTGCAGGCTAGGCAGCTGCTCTATCCATGAGCTCCGCTCCTGCTCCTAAGAGATACCTAACAGTGTCCAATGTATAAGCTCTGCGCATCCTCCACCTGGAGAGGGACATTTCTCAGAGGTGCCTCTCAGTCCTCTGTCAACTCATTCAGGATCCAAACAGAGGGGAAGAGGATATAGGACCTGCTGTGTTGGCAGAAGAGAAGTCCCTGGCTGGAATCAGAATACCAGTCCAGGATAGCCACTTCGCCTCGCTGATATTTAGTCTCATCTCTGCACTGGAGATAATTCCTACCAACCTCCAACCCACGGGGTGCCGAGGGGATCTGCAGGCGGACTCTGGAAGCACCTCGTTCATTTTCATGTATATTGAAGAACGTTCTTTTTCTATTGTTTGAAACCTCCGAGTGTGGAGAGACCCAGCCAGTTCCAGGAGCACGCTTGGAGTAAGATGTGCCACTCAGCTGAGCAAAATTGAATTGCCAAAGCATTTGCATTTGTGCTGTTGTTGCTTTGTTTTAAGACAGGTCTTACAGCGTAGCCCAGGCTGGTCTTAAACTCCCATCTCCCTGCCTCCACCTCTCCAAGGCTGGGATTACAGACCACGTGTTGGTATTTACACCTTGCTTGTGCTGGTGCTGGAAAGAATCCAGCTCATCTCCTGGTTATATTGGCAATCCCAACCTTTGCCTGTAAATTGGAACATTCTCTATCCTCTGCCCTCACTTACAAGGTATAGCAGGGTTTAGGAAACTTTCAGGAAATACCCGAGATACCTCCCAAAGGACCTTGGTTGCTGTAGCCGAACATGGGTGATGTCAGATTTGGCCTGGATTCAAATCCAACCTCTGCATATGGGGCACGTGACTTTGGTCAATTTGCCTCACTTTGAGCCTCCCCTTGACGAAATGAGGACAATGTCACTCCACACCCAAGGAGAGAAGGCGTGAGAAGCAGTTGGCCAGCCAAGTAGGGGACTGGTCTCAGTAGGAGTGGATGCTAAACAGTCCCTCACCTCGGAGATGGCCGTGACATGGGATCCCCCTTCTTGTGTGCCAGGCCAGAATCAGTAGGAAGTCAAGGCCAGGTGAAAAGCCACTCCTCTCACCTGAAGGAAGAAGCTGGCAGCCTCAGTGGGACGGCCTGCCCTCCCCTGCAGGTGTGGGCAGCTCCATCCCTGGCTTGGCCCGGCTGGTGTCCCCACCCATAGCTTATTAGCCTCCCTAGCATCCCCAAGGCTGTGGGCAGGGCATTTTTGAGGCAAAGGGGGATCAGATTTTGATTTGGCTATGTGGAAACCCACATTTCCCAGGTGCTAAGAAAACTTCACATGTGTGTAAGAGAGATCATTTGAGATTTGGGGACCAGTCCTTGGGATGAGCTTTAAAACCTAAAACTGCACATTTTGAGGGAGCGTGTGTCACTCAGTGGAAAGGTACAGACGTGTAGCAGAGAGTTTAAACCTTGCCCATAGAAGGTCTGGCCTTTGTCACAGTCTTACCTATGAGAATTTTTCAGAGGCTGTGGGCCATGCCAGGTATTATATTCTAAAATGGTCGTCCATCCATCCATCCATCCACCCATCCAATCATCTTCCTATCTATCTACCTCCCTATCTTCTTGCTGTTGCTTTTCGAGACACGGTCTCAGTAGTTCAAATTCTCTGTGTCGCTGAGAATGACCTTAGACCCCTGATTGTTTTCTGTCTACCTCCCAAATGCTGAGATCTCAGACATACCTACCATGCCTGGCTGACAATGTGATATATGATGGAGCCTAGGACCACATGGTCCCTGCTCGGCCTCTGAGAAACTAAACACCGAGGTCATCCATACAGGGTATCAGTCACGCGATGTGAGTGAGCCACGGTAAAATCTCTGGATACAGAGGCTCGGGCAAGCTTCCCTGGCTCGAGATGCTTGGTTGTCAGAGGTTAACACTATGGGTGAACCCACTTGGAAAGGATGACCAGGGGCTCTGTCCTGGCCCTTCCTGCACCCCATCCTATGTGCCCACTCCTGACTTTTGCTAATTTTAGTCTATCGTCTTTCACTGTGATAAGGCATAATCTTTAGAATAATGATTGCCCATGAGCTCCGGGGTCCTAGTGAATTCCAGAACGCAGGGGTGAGAGACCTTAAGCTGGCACTTGACATCAGAAGCAAGTGTGGTTTTGGGAAGTTTATAATGTGGTTTTGCCACTGACACACCTAGACTCCTCATCAGGCCACCGACTTGTGGGGTGCCTCTGGATGGTGCCTCTGTCTGGTGGGCGATCACATCACATGGGCTCCCTCCCTCCCCCCACTCTTACCATCATCCTCATCCTTGGCTCCTGGCGTGGGTACAAACACGGGTTCCGCCGGCCAGCAGCACTCCTCACCCCACTTTAAGGAGGACTTTGTGAGAACATCGTATTTCAGTATCTGTGTACGCAGAGAAGAGAAAGATGGGATCTCACGTGTGCAAGCACACCGACTCTGGGAGCAGGAGGGCAGAAAAGCCACAGGGGTGAGACTGAGCCCTCATACCTACACGTGTGACATCACCTCCAAGTGACACCTGTCTGAGGCAGCGCAGTCACAGAAAGGGAAGAACCAAACTTCCTCCCCCAGTATCAAACACAGGGCCCACATAGGGCTGAGACTCAACAATCATGAATTTTTTTCTGGTATTTGGCACTATCTCACAATGTTTTAAATTACATAATTAAAGTGTTTAATGCCACTAATTAAAATATGATACAATTTGTTGCTTTGAAAGTGGAAGCTCTGGACTATGGCTATGACAGCTGTGGAGCCCCTGCCTAGAACACCTGAGGTTCTGGTTTGAGTTCCAGTATCCACATATAGAAAGGAAAATTCCCATAATCTCTCACAGGCCGATTCCTGTAGGGTACAGAATTAGTGGGAGTGGCTTGGAGTGTGCTCTGTGTGTGTGTGTGTGTATGTGTGTGTGTATGTAAACCTTAATTTTTGCTTATGAGTATTTTGTACCATAGATATTTCCTTTTTTTTTGTTTTTTGTTTTTCAAGACAAGGTTTCTTTATAGCTTTGGAGCCTGTCCTGGAACTAGTTCTTATAGCCCAGTCTGCCTCAAACTCACAGAGATCTGCCTGCCTCTGTCTCCCAAGTGCTGGGATTAAAGCTGTGTGCCACTACTGCATGGTAATATTTTAATTTTTAAAATCATTTTTAATTCATTGTTTTATTTTTACCATATGTAAAATATATGTTAGTGGGGGGGCACTCATCATTGTATCATGCCACAGCACGTATGTAGCAGAGGACAGGAGTTGGTCTCTCACTCTACTATGTAGGTTCCTGGGCTCAAACTCTGGTTGCCAAGCCTGACAACACATCCCTTAACTCACTGAGCTATCTCATTTGCTCTGCATTTTTTTTATTTTTTTTTTATTTTTTTTAATATTTATTTATTTATTTATTATGTATACAATATTCTGTCTGTGTGTATGCCTGCAGGCCAGAAGAGGGCACCAGACCCCATTACAGATGGTTGTGAGCCACCATGTGGTTGCTGGGAATTGAACTCGGGACCTTTGGAAGAGCAGGCAATGCTCTTAACCTCTGAGCCATCTCTCCAGCCCCCTCTGCATTTTTTTTAATGCAACTAAAAATGTTGGTACGAAAGAAAAGTGGTGTCTGACCAGCACCGGACTATAGTAAATACTAACAAATAGTCACTTAAAAAACAAAATTAATCCTCCAGGCTCCAGCGACACCCTTCCTGCTGGGGAAGGCCGATTCCTTTGCTTTCAGAGCCCACCCCAGAGTGCCACATAACGGGCTCACAGTGCAGATGGAACACAGAACTCACGCTTTAGACTTATCCCAACTGTTTTCCCTCCTGAACCCCTTTTCCCAGTCTTAAGCCCAGAGGAGCCTGCTTTACAGACACTGAGTTGGGTCCAGAGAACCCAGCTTGCGTGCACAGGGACAGTACCTTGGTCGGGATGGGACTCCACTGAACTTCAGCAGCAAAGATGTAGCGATAGGGCTTCCCGTTGTGAGCATAATTTATCCGAGGGAGCTCTAGGCCTGGAGAGGACGGGACACTGATGAAATTCCATCACTTGGGTGGGGAACTTCCCTCTTCATGCCAAACTGGGCCTTGTTCATAGGAACAGTTCCCAAGTACCACCCCTGACCTTGATTCAGACCCAGATTACATCAAAGGTGGTCACAGGTAGGGAGGGTCCTTGATAATGATGCCGGCCCTGTCAGAAGGTTCAGGAGTGAGGAACCACACACCAAGGGGCTTTAAATGCATAAGTGCCTGTAATTATCCATGATAGAAATCAGAGAATTACAGATTTTAATCAGAGGCTGCTGCAATTTTTAACCCACCCCCTGTGTGTGTATGTGTGTGTGTGTGTAAGTGCACATGAATATGAAAACAGACTCCAGAAACCACTGGGAGGAGTGTCATTGCATAATATAAAATAAATCTGGTACCTGGGTTTGTGCAGTCACTGTGTAAGTACTAAGAGATACTAAAGCAACAGGATTGTCACAAGTTCAAAGCCAGCCTGGCCTATAGAGTGAGACCTTGTCTAAAATAAATAAAATAAAATCGGTAAATCCTATTATAATATGTATAAAAAGAATATTTACAAAGAATTTTCCCAACATGGGAAATGTCTATATGATAAGGTTAAGTGTAAAAGGCTGGCTATGTCATAAACAGGAAGTTCAGAAGCATTGCTGGGGTCAGCACTGCCTGCCAGCTGAAACTCCGTCTTGCAACTTTCAATATTTCTATTACTTTTTGTCCATTTTTTTTGGTCTGTTTCAAGACAAGACCTATTAGAGCCTCTGCAGGCTTTTAACTCACAATGAAGTTGAGCAAGACCTTAACCCCCAACCCCATCTCTCAAGAGTTGAAATTACAGGCATATAATCCACTTCTGTTTGTTTGTTTTTTGAGACAGGGTATGCGGCTTGGGCTAGCCTGGTACTCACAGCAATCCTCCTGCCTCAACCTCCTGATGCTGGGATTATAGGCATATACCACCACACCCAGCTTCACTGTACACTTGGAAGTATGAAATGCAGATTTCTCTACATCAGGCTTTGGGGTACATCTTGTAAGACACCAAGTGCAGAAACTCAGCCCTGTGGGACAGTGGCACTTCCCAGAGAACTCTTGGCTGGCTCCTGTTTAGGGTAAGGCTATTTGGCACCCAGGGATGTTTCTGCCCACCCTCCAATGCCAGCACTGCCCTGCCACAAAGAATACCAACCCCACATGTGCCAGAGGAACATGGGCCCATGGGTGTGGCTCCTGTTCTGTGGTCTGACACTCCGTGTGTGACTCAGCATCTCTCAGGCTCACTGGGCCAATGATGCCCACTTTGTAGAAATCATGGCAGTTTAGAGGGAAGAGACGGGACCTACTGTGCCTGTTTAATACATCACAGCCATTTGTATACATCCACTATGCTTGTCATTCATCCAAGGACCATAAGTACTGGGATCTACCCAAGGAAGATCCCCAAATTCTTTTCTGGGGTCCCAAGAGCCTTCTGTGCTCTTCCCTATCCCTGCATGAAAGGGAGGCATCACAGAGAGGGGTTCTGGGCCTCTCAGTGAGAAAGAATGTATCAGAATGTATCCTACCTTCATAGAGAACTTCAGGCTGGCAGTAGACATGACCTTCTTTCTCCTTCAAAGCTGTTGCTCTTGTAGATGTCACCTTGATTAAATTTGAGCCCACTTCTGCATTCTGAAAAGAGTAAGTTAAAAACAACAACATAAAAGATTATTCCCACAAACCCTTGCTTGATCATATGCTCTTGAGCAGAGCTTCCAAACATAGTACCGTGCTTGGCCTCTCCATAACCACAGGAAGCAGCTGTTTCATCGCTGTTATTCTTAGTTTAAAAATAGTGAGGTTCACTGGGCAGTGGTGGTACATGCCTTTGATTCCAGCACTCAGGAGACAGAGGCAGGTGGATCCCTGAGCTCGCTCGAGGCCAGCCTGGTCTACAGAGCAAGTTTGCGGACAGCCAGAGCTATACATAGAAACCCTGCCTCGAAAACAGCAGCAGCAACAACAGCAACAATGAGGATTGGGGCTGGAGAGATGGCCCGGCTTTTCCAGAGGACCTGAGTTCTAGTCCTAGCACTACAAGGTGGCTCACAAACATCTGCTTACTTCCGTTCCAGGGATCCAATGCCCCCTCCTGGCCCCCAAGAGGCACTGTATACAAAAATGCAGGGACAAAAAAATGCAAATCACCAATACACGTTAAGTAAATACATTTAAAAATACAACCATCGCTTTAAAATGAATGGGGATTAGCAACAGGAACAGACTCTTCCAAAGCCACACATCTGGTGGGCAGTACAGTCAGAACCTATCTAAGCTTTTTATCTCTCTAAGGAAATAATATGCTCCAAAAAGAATATTCTTTTTTTTAAACGCTGGACAATTCACCTGCAAAAGCTGCTTCCATCCTCTGATGGGTGTTTACGGAGTCTGCAGTAACAGATAATACTAAGGATGTTACAGTGAGAGACCGCCTGGGAACAAATAGCACACTTGGTCTGAGCCCAGCCACGTATGCTAATGAGCTACACTGGGACGGGAGTGTGAGAAATGTGATTGATCTGAACAACAGAGCAGGTAGGGGAGGAGACGTCCCTCATTGTCACATCCTAAGCTTGAGACTTTGGGGCAAGTAAATAGCGTTTCTGTGGTCCGAGGTCCTTCTGTGTATCATGAAGATAATAGTATGCACGTCTTCGACTGATTGCAAAGATTAAGTGCATCATCTGCCAAATGGTTCCCAGTAGGACCCAGATAAACACTTTTGTTGATGAGGACATTTTTGCGGCAACACAGTAGGTCTACGGTATCACTCTCAGAGGATTCCTTCCAATCCCTCCATGATGCCCTGAAACTCAGATAACACCCAAGACTTTATGTAAGTGTTGCAACTAACAGCACTGACCTGATAACCGAGACAACTACAGAATGACTAATAGGTGGGTAGCATATAGAGAATGGATACATTGTACAAAGTGATGTGTTGTGTTCTGAGCAAGTCTGAGATCAGAACAGAAGGCAATTTAAATGCAATGTAAGTATCTTTTCTTTAGAGGGGGCTTTTCTTTCCCTCCCTCCTTCCCTCCCTCCCTCCCTCCTTCCTCTTTCCTTCCTTCCTTCCTTCCTTCCTTCCTTCCTTCCTTCCTTCCTTCCTTCCTTCCTTCCTTCCTTTCTTTCTTTCTTTCTTTCTTTCTTTCTTTCTTTCTTTCTTTCTTTCGAGACAAGGTTTCTCTGTGAAGCCCTGACTGTCCTGAAACTTGCTCTGTAGACTAGGCTGGCCTCGAACTCACAGAGATCCTCCTGCCTCTGCCTCTTGAGTGTTGGGATTAAAAGCGTGTACCACCACCTCATGGCTAGAGTGGGGTCTCTCACTGAATAATTTTTGGAGCACACTTGGTTCTGAGCATGGGTGGAAAGAGAAAGCATATGATGGAATACCATTAAATTATTATTACTATGGCTGACTTTTCTATCCAAACTTTCGACATCATTTTTAGCATTAAAAACATCCTGTTTCTTCTCTGTCGGCATGTGTATTACCTAGTGTATGTGTGGTTGTGTATGGAACCAGTGTTTGGACCTCGGTGTCTTTCCTCTGTGGACATGGGTTATGTGTCTAGTGTGTGTGTGCTTGTGTATGGAGCCAGTGGTTGGCCCTCGGTGTCTTTCACCATTGCATCCCCTCTTGTTATTTTTTCACATGCAAATTTCTAGATTTTAGAAATCTGTCCCACCGCAGCAGAAAAAAAAAACACAGCAGGATCTCTACTCCTTTTGCTTTTCGGCAGCACTAGCCTCTGCGGTCCCCCTGATCTTCCTCAGTCTGTACCCACTTTCCTTTCCATGCTTCCTGGAAGTCGTCTTCTAGTACAGGCCAAGTCTTGCACGTCTAGGTTTAGGTTCATTCTTCTTTGCATCACCCAAAGAATCATCGATCACACCAAAGTCACTGTCTTGCTACCACCAAAGTGAGCTCTGAATTCAAATACAAAGATGCTAACTGGTGTGGTCTTATACATTGTGGCTATCTTTTCCTGCATTTCTGTCTTTGGCACTTTGTCTTCCTAGAGACATCAATGACCACGTGTTTACTCTGAAGCAAAAGGTATAGTCAGGAACTTCCTGGTGAGGACCCTTAGATCATTATTGTGTCATTCGTGATGGTGGGTACTTGAGCAGCTAAGCGAGGTAGAGAGGATTCCACCTCTTAAGCTTTCTTTGATACAGGTTTCTTACTGAACCTGGGATCCATCAATTATCTTTACTGGCTGGCCAGACAGCTTCAGAGATCTGCTTGTCTCTACATCTCCAGTGTTGGGATTACAGGTACTCAATGCCATGCTTGTATTTCATGTGGATACTAGGGATGGAGCCCAGGTCCTCATGTTTGCGTAGCAAGCACTTTGTAGACTGAATCACCTCCCCAGCCCCCCAACAACCTATGTGAATGGTAGCAGCTCTTTTGCTGGGAAAGAGAGAAAGTTAACCACGTCATGGCAGCTGAGTTGAAGGGGTCTTTGGAGATTATTCATCTAGTTCAATCCTTTGATTGTTAGGAGCAGAAGCTGAGGTTCGGAGATGGAAAGTGACTTATCAAAAGTCATACAGAGAGAAGCAAGAGTATTTTGGACAGAGGGCAGAGCGAGGGGCCCTTTCCTGTAGGTCTCAGCTCAAACATCTTCCTCCCTAACTGCTCAATCTGAACCTGCTGTGTCCTTGGCACAGCAGTCCAGGCTCTGATTATTTTATTCATGAAGTTTTGTCCCTCTTTGTGGTCATTTTTTCCATGACATCAGAGACCAGATTTCCTTCAAGCATGACACATGGCACCCAGGAAGTGAATACAAGACTTAATAAGCTTTTTCTTACTTCCAGTGGTCAAGGGACAAAGAATATGCATGCTTTGCAGTTTGGTTGAAGAATCCAATGAAAACAAGTCTGTGAACCAAGTAGCCCCTCGCTGGGTACATTGTAACAGCTTATACTGGGCCCGTGGCTTGCTAGGCACGTGACAGCAGCACCCTGTGCCAGCCCCTCCCTGCCCAAGGCATGTCCAACCTTGACTCACAGGGAGTTGGTCTACAGAGACTGTTCTGGCTCCAGCCTGAAACTTGTCAGACTGGTTAAGGGATAAACTTTTAATTTTCCACACACAGCAGTAACTAACATGACTTGGCTGCTTTTAGCAGCCAACTCTGCTCAGCGTTGACAAGAAATCAGCCAGAATTTAGCGAAAAATCCCAAAAGTTTGCCCGCAATCCTGATGCCAGAGGGAACTTCCAGGGGGGAAGCAGTAAGCTCAGAAATCTGCCCCTACCCCCACTCCCATGGAGATACCAGCTCCCATGTGGAATCAGAATTCATTTAACTTGCCATGTGAGTTTGAAAAGACCCTTGGCCCCAGTGGGTTGGCTTCCCTGTCTGTAAATGGGGTGCTGGGTGAAACACAGTGGGCTCTACCTGATCTCAGAAATTTATGGTTATGTAAGCATCTGGTCCCCAGCCAGAGGCATTGTAGTTAACAACAGACATGAATTCAAATCCTGACACAATCCCAATGATGAATCTTTGGCGTTGGGCAAGCAACTTTCCCTTTTAACTGTAGACTTCGGGATAAAGAATAACTCGTTGGGTTGCAGTATGAATCGGCAAAGCAGTGAACCATTCTTAAAATTTGTAGGGCCTGGAGCAATAGCCCAAGCTGAGGCCCACAGGCCCTAGGCCCAAACCTTGCACACTGATTAAGTAAGACCAAATCGTTCTCCTACCAAGACACATGAGCCTTTGTCACGGGGAGCTGTTCTGTCTAACACACGAGCACTAAAACCAACCTATTTTAATGCTCACAGCTCTCATTTTTCTGGAAAGAGAAAGTTTGCTATATTTCCGTAGTTGGATTGCAGGGGTCTTTAAAGATTGGCCCAGTTCAAATCCCTCAGTCTGTAGCAAAGGAAGCCGAGACCAAGAGAAGAAAATGAAACAGAGAAGAGCCACATGCGGCTACTGAGACTTTAGAATAAGGTAAAGTGAGGTTGAAACTTCCATGGACCCCAGTGCTAGCCACATCTCCAGGCTTCACCACCACACCGGCAATTGGTAGCTACTGTGATGGACAGGGAGAACATTCCAGCAACATAGCAGGTTCTGGCTCATAGGCTGCCCTGGAGGAAGGAGTATGGATGGAGATGTCTAGGACCCCTTAGCTCTCAGCCAGATGAAATGGCCCACTGAGAGCTTCTCATTCCAGGCTCGGTCTGGACCTATGCAGATGCCCTGCCCAGGACTCAAAGTCCCAGCCAGTCCCACCAGCAACACAGTCAGTCTGCTCTTAGCGGGACAGAGGCAGTCTCTCAAACAGGTTGGTACCCCAGTTAGCCAAAGTATAGGTAGGTGTGATAAAGAGATGCCTTTTATAGTAGCCATGATCCCTTGGTCCTTAGAACTTTGCTGGAGATAGAAGGGACAGACTGAGACCTCTAAAGTAACAAGCTTAGAGAAGCTTCCTATTGACAAAGTATCGGGGAATAAAAGCCATTTCCCACAGGGCCCAGCACTCAGCACACCCTCCACAGATTCTATTTCATCTTATCCTCAGAGATTCACGGCTGCCTTTGGAAACAAAGCCCAAATCTGCCAGTCCAGGATCCAAAGCCATCTCATGTCGCTCTGGCTCGCTGCCTACTGTGACAGCCTCCGACCCATGACAGCCAATGCTCACAAATCTATTTCTAACACGCTACGGCGCTCTTCAGCATGAAGGCAGGGCCGCTGCCCCACTGTCTGGACATGCCTAGGTTCCTCCCTGCCACTGCTCCTCCCCTGCAGAGCCACACCTCAGGTGCCCGCAGCCCTACATAAATAGCTGGGGTTGGGGGGAGGAGGGGTTTCCACACTGCCTTCCTTTGACCTCAGCTGGTCTGAGCATCAGGGGTGACCAGGAGGTCCTAGACCTCTGAGAATAATCTCCCATCATCTGCTCTGGGTGTAGAGCAGTGTTCACTGGGAAATGTGAATGCTGACGGAACTGTGCCCTCTTACAGACCTTACTTCATGTTTTTCATTCATTCATTCATTCATTCATTCATTTCCCCATGTTTAAGAATTGTTTATTTTTTTTTAACCTACAGACTGACTTTTTTATTGAGCTCTACATTTTTCTCTGCTCCTCTCCCTGCCTTCCCCCTCCCCTTCAACTCTCTCCCTTGGTCCCCATGCTCCCAATTTACTCAGGAGATCTTGTCTTTTTCTATTACCCATGTAGGTTAAATCCATGTATGTCTCTCTTAGAGTCCTCATTGTTGTCTAGGTTCTCTGGGATTGTGATTTGTGGGCTGGTTATGTTTAAGAGTTTTTAAATGCAAGGATGGCTTGCTGCAAGACAGAGTCCCTGCCCTCCAGGAGCCCGTACTTCAGCAGCAAGAGGGGAATCAAACAAGCCTGTCCTGCTGGAGTAGAGTGTCGCCCTAGGGGGTACCACAGTGTATGCATGCCCCCAGGGGGCGATGGCACAGAGACCCAAAGGATGAGGAGCTCTTTAGGCCCAGAGAGTCTTTTCAGCCTGTGCTGCAATCACTCAGGACCCTCACGTCCACTGGTACAGTACCAGGGAGGTTCTGCTGATACTGTCCTGAGCGTGGGCCGGGGAACTGCGGCAGATGACTCCAAAATGTAAGCAGGGAGAACAGGCAGGGCTCTGGAATAGGTCAGTGGGGCAGGCAGAGGGGACACTGATGGGCAGAGGCCCCCGAGTAGAGGGCATCTGAGAAGAACCAATGTTCCTAACCCACGGTTAAGATGGAGCCAGGCCCTCGGAGCAGGGTGTGTGCGGCTGTGTCCACCTACCCAGCTTTCCCATTTGTACAGCCAGGCAGCTGAGTGACTTGAAAGCCAAGAAGCCATCTTTAAGGGACAATAAACAGCAATTAAGCAGCGTGGTCAGAGCCACCCATGCGAGGCTTTGCTCTTCTTTGCTGATTTCAAAGTGCCTGGTGGCTTACAAGGTGGCTTTTAAAGACACACACGCACACACCGCTCAAGCTTGGCTCTGAGAAGTAGCCATTCTCCCCTGTGATCAAAGGGTGCAAAGCCTTACGTGGGGGCAGGGAGGGAACGATGTCCCTCTTCTGGCATCGGCCCTGGCCTGAGTTCAGCCTCGTGACTCATGCCCTGTGTGCTCTGTGACACTCTCTTCCTGCACCAGAAGACGGTCCTCGGTGCCGCATTGTGGGGCTTTCCCAGCATAAGGGGCGCAGAGGCCAGGGCTGGGGGTGACTTTATGGGGTGCCATGGATCACTCAAATAGCCCTTACCATGAGGGTGGCTTTCTGATAGTTTTAAGTGCCCCTCACCCCCATATTTTAGCAGAACTGTGAAACACTTGAACCCAGGGCCTCGAGTTTGCTAGGCAAGCACACTATCATTGAACTATATGAAACCATTTTCCTAATTGTTAGATTTATTTTTATTTTGAGGTCTCACTGAGTTGCCCAGGCTGGCCTTAAAACTTCAGGTTTTCCTGCTTCAGCCTCCTGAGTAGTTGGGAGTACAGACTAGCACCACCGAGTTCCATTTAACCGCTTCCTTCCTTTTTTTTTCCAATTAAAACAGCAACAACAACAGCAATTTTTTTTTAAAAGAAGATCTCACCAGGTAGCCTATCAACCCAGACTTGACCTTACAATCCTCCTCTGGTCTCCCGAGTGCTGGGGTTATAGGCATGTGCCACCATGCCCAGCTGCTTGGCTCCTTCATTCTTGCCCAATGCCAGATCAGGAATGAAACCCAGCATCTCAGAGTATTAAGCATTCTTTCTACCTCTGACTAACACCCCTGCTCTGGCTAGTTTTATCTCAGCTTGACACAAATTAGAGTTATCTGAAAGTTAATTGAGAAAATGCCTCCATAATATCTGACTGTAAGGCGTTTTCTTAATTAGTGCTTGATGGGGGAGGGCCCAGCTTATTGTGGGCGGTGCCATCCCTGGGCTGGTGGTCCTGGGGTCTATAAGAAAGCTGACTGAGCAAGCCATAGAGAGCAAGCCGGTAAGCAGCACCCTTCCGTGGCCTCTGCATCAGCTCCTGCCTCCAGGTTCCTGCCCTGTTTGAGTTCCTGTCCTGACTTCCTTCAGTGATGGGCTATGATGTGGAAGTGCCAGCCAAAGAAATCCTTTCATCTTCGCCTGGATTTTGGTCACAGTGCTTCATCACAGCAATAGAAACCCAACCCTACATTTATTTTCCAAAGTCAGGCCTTGGGAGGAGGCAGCCTCAGCTGGAGCTACAGATCTCTGCTGGGCTCTCAGATCTCATTTGCGCTCCTCTCCTCTCCACAGCAGGCAGGGCCGCTTTCCCTGGTGAGTGACATGTTCCCTTTCACACGGCTTAATGACCAGTCAGTTGATTCAAACACCAACAAAGACATTCTAGATGTGAAGTCAGAGTGATGTGAGAAGGGGCAGAGCCCATGGCAGAGACACAGGGAGAGTTGTCAGAGAGGAAAGAGCCGAAATTGGGGACCCACAAACCTGGGTACAAATCCTGACTCTTCTGCCCACTGGACTGGCCCCCAGCTGGGCTGAACCCCTGTACTACAGAACCCAGAGATGAGTGTGGGAAAAGGCTCCCTGGGTTGTGAAGAGCTGTTCTCCAGGCGGGAGGCCTGCAAGGGTGAACAACCGATTTCTTGTCCCTTTTTGGGTACAGATTCACCTTTAGTGATTGGTCCAGGTTCTAACCTTGCACCGTGGCCAGGGACACGGTCCTTTATCTCTGACTCTCAGTTTTTACAGCTGTAAAACGAGGCTTTCAAGCTTCCCCATAAGTCGCTTTGGTCACCAAGTGATGTAACACAAACCACGAGATAAAACGCCCAGCGAAGCACCTGGCATACAGCTCTCCTCTAGTAAGCGGGAGCCGCCGCAGTTTAATTGAGTTCAATTTGGTTCCATTTAAATTAATTATGTTATGAAGTCAGTGAGTTCTGGGGCCAGAAGCTTCCTTCTGCTCAGAGCCGTGACAGCAGTACCCTGACTGAGAAGGACTCCTGTCCTGAGAGTCTCGACAGGGTGAAGAACAATGCAGCAGGGGCATCGTGCAAGCTGGCCGTGATGGGGCCCTGCCTGGACCATCAGCTGAATATTCAAGATGGAAACAGAGAGAGACGCCTCAGTATATAATTGACATAAAAGGCAGAAGGCAAGATGGTGTGCACACACTTGGCCATGAGAGAAAACCAAGTGTGGATACACACCACCATATGGGCAAACAGAATACATTGCTGAGTCAGGGAAGCCAGTAGGGCCAGGCCGTGTGCTGGCAGATTCTGCCAACATAATGGGCTTGGTCAGGTGATATACCTTTAAGGCTGGGAGGAGATCCATGGTTGCCTGGGATAAGGGGAGAGTTTCTGGGAGCTGATAGCTAAGGGATAAAGGGTATGGGATTTCTCTAAGGGTGGAAAAATGTTCAGAATCGAGAATTGGGATGATGCTCAAATCTGACTGTAACGAATGACAATGAACTGAATACTTTAAATGGATCAAATCTGTAGTGTGTGGATTATACCTCAATAAAACCGTTAAAAAGATGCAATTAAAATATAAAATGTACATGTACATGTATGTATGTATCTATACACATATGAAACGTGTCTAAAGAGACCAGAGTCAACACAAACACATTCACAGTGACCATCTTGTATGGTGGGTTTAAAGAGATTATTTGTTTGAGACAAGGTCTGGTTACATAGCCAAGGCTGGCCTCTACCTCCTCAGTGCTGGCAACACAGCCTATGTTACCATTCCCAGACAGGTTTAAAAGTACTTTCCTTTTTTCTTACTTAGATTTTCTACAGTTTCTACAGAACATAGCTGCTTTTAGAAAAGCAATGAATTTTTTTTTAAGGACTAGTTTAGGGCGGGGGCAGGGATATGTTGCTCAGTGGCAAAAAATTTATCTGTTATGTGTGAGGTCCTGGGTTCTGTCCTCTGCTCTACAAAGCAAAGCAAAGAGAAAAACAAAACAAAGAAAGCCCAGTTCATTTGGAAGTTCAATGTTAACAAGCATCCAGGAAAATTTCAGCCCAGGTTCAGGGCTGTCCAGAAAGCAGAGAACACAGTACCTTGTCCACATGGAGCGGTACAGCAAACCTCTTGAGGGTGGGCACTGACGTCATCCTGGAATTCTCCTCGAAGTTCTGGTTCAGGTTGGCCAGGTAGAAGAGCTGATAGAGGCTGCTGTCCTCATAGGCGATGACATCAAACACAACACAGCCATCCTCCTCATAGGCGTTGACATGGTGGAAGACCACCATGGGGTCTGTGTAGAACTTGGTTGGCACAGGCTTCCTGGTCCTCTGGTCGATGATATGAATGTAAGTCTGAAAGAAGACCCAGTGGTCAGCTCACTCTCTGATATACCTGGCATGGTGACATCACAGCAGCCAGGCCTGCCCTAGCTTAGGGCCCTATGGATGTCTCTTTCCCCATTCTGAGCTCTGCATTCACCTCAGAATGCCAGGCAGTGCTATTCACAATGGCCAAATTATGAAATCAGCCAAGCTGGCCACACGTAGATGAATTTTTTTTCACGATTATATTTGTAAATATTTGGGAATGCATGTGTGTGGATGAAAGCAGAAGATGGGGAGGGGATGCACACAGTCAAAGTACATGATACAGTCGAATGAAAATACCGGTGTAAATCCACCACGTTATATAATGAGGACTTGCTAATAAAGATTAAGAGATTAAGACAAGGGGCTGGGGAGATGGCTCAGTTGGTTTAAGTTTTCTCTGAGGACCTGAGTTTGAGCCCTAGCACTCACGTGTAGAAACCAGGAGTGCTGGGGGCTACCTTTATTCGCAGTGCTTGCTTGCAGCGTGGGGCTGGGGGCCGAGACAGGGGGGTCTGTGGTGCTTTCTGACTGAATAATCTAGCTGAATTAGCAAGCCACAAACCAGTAAGACATTCTGTTTCAAAAAAACAAGGTAGGTGGTGCCCTAAGGTAGGAACACACATGCAAGCACATACATACACAGTTAAATAAGTAAAAATTGAAACAAAACAAAACAAAGAAACCCTGCCAAACCAACAGGCAGGTAAGAGCCTTCACTGAAAGGCCATACAGAGGCCACAGGAGGACAGCTTTCCCATGGTTCCAGTGGCAGACAGACAAGTTCCCTGGGACAGTTGCACTGGTGGAACCTGCTAAGTGCAGTCTCCACCTGGAACTGGAGTCTCCAAACATCTAGTGCTCTGCTCCTTGGTCCCCTCTCCTGCACATGCACACACAGCACTGTAGAGTCCGCTCCCCAGGGCTGCTAGTCACACTCACCCCACCTGGCCCCAGGGCTGCAGTGGAGCACGCCAGGTCTAGCTAGGGAGCTGCATCTGCCCCGGGTGACCTGGCTGTGTGCTACCAGGCTGGAATCACCCTGGGTGTTAATTTGCTAGCTCTACGGGACAGTTGTCTGACACCACCCCCCATATCCCATGTATATGTGTGTCTGTGTATCTGTGTGTGTGAACATATGTGTATGTGTGTATCTGTGTATGAGTATGCATGTGTGTATCTGTGTGTCCGTGCATCTATGTGTGAGTATGAATGTGTGTGTATCTGTGTATGTGTGAGTATGTGTGTGTATCTGTGTGTGTGTATCTGTGTGAGTATGCGTGTGTGTGTCTGTGTGTTCTCTTTTGGCAGTTCTTGCTTAACTTCCTTCCTGAAGGAGGAGGTGGTTTCTAGCTGTTTTTTTCCCTCTCCCGGAGGCCAGAGGAGAGCTGTGACATCATAGGGGTGGGGAGTGTCAGTGTGGACAGGTCAGCACCAGTGTGGTTTAGGCATTGTCTCTCCTGTGACCCCAAACCCAGGCCAGTCACTTGGATTTTTTTATAGAAGAGTTTACTCTCAACTGACTTCTAGAGCCTGGGCCCTAGTAGCCCAGAGCCTCCCTAGTCAGAGTGCAGGCTTATAGCTCTCCAAGCTCCTGGAGCAGGACAGCCCAAGTGTCTCTGGAGACGGATACAGGGTGTACTCAACTTGCGTCGGCTTCTCTGTCCTGTCCATTCATGCTACAAACACAGAAGTCCTTCTGAGTCCCAGGCGCTTCTTTGGGAGCCATAGAGACAAAAGCCACTCCTTTGAGGACAGTATATACGAGTGAGGTGGAACCCACAGAAACATAAAGTCTGTAATAAAATCTGAAGGATGAAGGGCGCTCTCAAGAAAAATGCAGTAGTGGTAGGGACCTAGAAGAAGCCAGTGTGGGATTTCCTGCAGGTAGGCTCAGGAAAGAAGGCTTTGGGAGCGAGACCAGTGAGGGAGGAAGCCATCTTATTCCAGAGGAACAGAAGACAAAGAGGCCCTTAGCAGGGGGTGGGAGAAAGGGGGCAGAGGGATGGCTAATGGAGCCCTTGATGTTATTCTGAGAAATACAAAAAAGTGCTAGAAGGTTTAAGCAGTGGTTGGCCTCATCTGCCCGCTCCTCCTGAGGGAAGGGGGTGGGGGAGTTTTGTGGGAAGGGGATTTAAAAAAATGACAATTTTGAGACAAGGTCTCATGTAGCCCAAACTGGCATTGAACTTGCTGTGTAGCTGAGAATGACCTGAACTCTTGATCCTCTTGTCTCTGCCTCCTCTGAGTGCTGGGATTATAGGCAAACACCACCCTGCCCAATTTATACAGTGCTGGGAATTGAACCCGGGGCTTCATGTACGCTAGGCAAGCATTCTCCCAGCTGAACTACATTTCTAGCCCAAGAAAGAGATTATATATTCGGCTTTCTATACTAGTGTGTTATTTGAATAGATAACACTGAGAATCACTGGACATTTGTCAAAAGTAGCAACAGCAACTAAATAAATACACACATAAGTACGTTCACACGAGTTTTAACACCCATTCATGCACGCACATACATGTACACACTCGTGTATATAACCATGGGACACTTAGGTGTCTCTAACTGAAGGAGATATTTCCACTCAACATCCGTGGAACCCAGAGTTATCCTGATATTTAATATCACTGATATCCTGGACTCACTAGGCCCCCCAATATATGAGGAGAGTAGGCTCTAACTATGGAGAAAGACTTGATTCCATAGCGGCCATCTGGGGACGGTTTGGGGGCAGGTTGTTTGCCCAAGATCACATCCTGTTCCCAGGATATCTGCACTTGGGAGTAGGGACTTCCGAACTCAGGGTCACTTTAGTGAACCCATCCCAACACCTGAACTCTCCAGATGGCAGCAGCTGCCTACAGAGACACAAAGGACAGTCAATGTTCCTAATAAGCATCCCTCGAGTGGGGTAGGTGACAGGAAGGTCTCACCTTGTCCTCCCTGTGGAATGACATGCAGGAAGCCCAGCTCACTCCCCGCATGTATGCAGTGGCCATTTTGAGGATATCCAACTTGAAAGGCTGCTCCAGAAAGATGACATAGTTCTCTGTGACTCCGAAGCTGTGGTAGTAGCTGGGGGAGAGGAGTGAGCGGGAGGGGATGGAGCAGAACACTTCCGTGTGCTTCAAGGGGCTCTTCCCTTTCTTCTTGGTGCCTGGAGAAGAGCAAACCTGGGAATGTAGCCGGACAGCACCATCACCTACACTCCGACTGTGTCCTCAGGAGAACCTTTGAGGAAGAGCCCACAAGACCAGATACCAGGACCGGAGAGACTCCCCTAGAGTCCGCTTGCCACGCTGAACTCTGGGTCTCCAGCCTGAAAAACCACTACCTTAACCCAGGGAGGCCTCGAGGATCCAACGGTGCCCATTCCAGGCTGGGAACTAAACTTAACCTCCAGCTGCTTTGTGGAACACGGCCACACCCGCTGCTTTCTGTCATGGTTGACTGCTTCCGGGGACAGTAGGCCAGTAGGGCAACTGTGACCGACACACCAGAGAGCTGGTTCTCAGGGCCTCAAATAGTTTCTTCTGGTCCTTTGGCAGAAACAGAAGCTTCTGATCCCCTACGGCAGAGCCATCTTCTCCTCACATTTGGAAGAACATATGAAGCTTGTGGGGATGGCGATCAAATGGAGAATTTAACGTGTTCCTGGGCCAGGGCCCCAGACTCCATTTCTACCAAGCCTCCCGGGGACGCATGAACTTCCCATGTGTGTTTTGTGGGGTGTCAGTAGACACAACATATTCCACAGGGTTTTTACCCATTGTTCTAACACTACCCATAACAAAACACACAGCAGAGGACTCACTACCCGTCGTGACTTGTGACGAGAGACTCCTGTGTATCTCCGGGGTGAGGCAAGTGTGTGCGCATGCGCAGACTTCTGTGTGTCTCTGAGGCGAGGCAAGTGTGTGCGCATGCGCAGGCCCAGAAGTGACCATGAGCTACCATTGCTTCTCAGGTGTGTTCCCCTTGCTTTTTTCAGAGAGGGGTTCTCACTAGGAGCTGGAGCCCACACGTTAGACTAGCGAGTCTTAGGAGTCCACCCAGCTTTGCCTCTCCGGTGCTAGGATTACGGGTGTGTGTCACTGCATCTGACTTTCTACACAGGCTCTGGGGACCAAACTCAAATCCTCTTGCTTGCCGGGCTAGAGCTCTACTGACAGGGCCACGTCTCCATCCGTCCGATGAGGGACTTTGACAGGGACCGTGGCAATTAAGCAAGACTGTAGGATGCCCATTGCACACATGGGCAAATGAGGGGAATGGTCTATGATCCAAATCATAGCCTTGACATCCTCCTGTGTTACCCAGAAAAGCAAAACAAACAAACAAACAAAACAAAACACAAGACGCGGGGCAGGAGTGAGAGGGTCGATACCCATCCCCTGTTCTAACTGCAGTTCACAAGCTCACAGTTAACAAGTGCAGCTCTCCTGGCACTGAAGGCCATGGCCGTGTGTGTGTGTGTGTCTGTGTGTGTGTTCTATTTTTGTGAGTCCCTTGTAAGCATGAATCAGCCTTGGGCAAAAGGCCTCCCCACCCAGTCCTGGGGCTGATTTATAATGAGCTCCCTGTCAATGTCCGCACCTCTGTGCAGCCACCTGTTCACGCTGTAAACAGCTGGCGGGTGGGAGGGGATGCTGTGGGGCTGTGGGCTAGTTTCTTTGCCAATGGAGAACACAGAACAAACCAAGATGAAAGGTTCAGGTCTGGGATATAGAGCATGAATGCCCCTGCACCAGTGGGAAGCTGAGACGACCTCTTGCTATGATGTCAGGGCCCCTGTAAGCTATGTGAACAACACCATGTCACCAAATCTTCTGAGTCTCACGGTCCCCTGTCATATGAGGCAGTACATAAAAATGTCCAGAAGACCCCTGCCTGACATGCCAGGATGCTGGACAACTGGACCACACATCCTTCTCCAGCCCATGTAACTTGAGGGTCACTGAAAAATATTCATGGCACCTTTGGACTGTGTGTGGGGGGGGTACTGTGCTTCTAGATTCTGGCAGAGCCTGATAGTTTCCTACAAACTGTAGGGGTAGGGAGCAGGCAGGGACTTTCAGGGTCACAGATAGAAACTTGTTACCTAGGCCAGAAGGTCGGGTCAAATGCCCTTTAAGGCCTCATCGGCTGGGTGTGGCAACCAGGAGGGTCCTGGACAAACAGAGGTGGTTGAGAGCCTCACCCTCTTCCCCCTCAGGAACACGCAATCACTGGCCTGGGCTTTGCTCCAGGACCCGGCCCTAAGAGGAGGAGGTCCAGAAGGCCCCAGGAACAGGGTGTGGATCTGGAGTGGATCCCAGCAGGGCTGAGCACCCCAACAGCCCCTGGGAGCCTAGCTGCAGGATGGAGGGGGTGGCACAATCTTGGCATGCAAAAGTTTGTCAGGAGTCTTTAAAAAAATGACTAACTCATCCCTAAAGTTAGAATACGCTAAATTGATGGATGGATAGATAGATAGATGATTAACTACACAGGTGGGTGAATGGAGGAATGGTTATATAGATGGACAGATAGGTTAATGAACGGATAGATGGATGGATGGTTCGGTGGGTAGGAGAATAGATGGGGAGATGGACGGTTGAGTGACAGGTGAGCAGATGAGAGGATAGATGAATGGGTAGATGGATAGATGGACAGATAAACGGAGAGTTGGATAGATGAGTGGATGGGTGGCTGACTGAGTGGGCAGGAGAATACATGAATGGATAGATAATGGACCAATGGGTGAATGGATGGGTGGGAGGAAAAATTAAATAGTGATTTCATGACTCGGAGCCTAAAACCCAGGAGGTTAAAATAGTGACAGGATTTCCTTTATCCAAAATAACCTCAGAAATGTCTCTTCCATGTTAAAAGAGAAAACTGAGTGTTTCCCGAAGGAATTTTTGGATTTTGCCTAAACGACAAACCTGAATTGAAGGTCATCTGGAAAATCCATGGGGGAAAGTTCTGCACTAAGTTGTGTGTCACAAACACAGATCGGGGGCTCATTTAGCTGTCTTTGCTTTGTCAGATCCCAGAGTAACCTACCTGGAGCTGTGACAGGGATCTTAAACATGACATATTTTGTCCTCCCGTTGTCCACGATGGACGTGCCCATGTTAAGAACATTTCCAGCTGCATCATAATGAGGGTGTGCGGTCGCCAGGTTGACGGCCACATACTTCCGGTAATCAACCTGCAAAATACAATAGCCACTCTGTCTTCCAAAGAGGAGAAG
This sequence comes from Neodon shergylaensis, assembly GCA_025134845.1. Lineage (NCBI taxonomy): Eukaryota > Metazoa > Chordata > Mammalia > Rodentia > Cricetidae > Neodon > Neodon shergylaensis. Next base: position 8,696,506 of record JABTXL010008991.1, on the reverse strand, counting down.
ATGGGGTCCAAGGAATACCTGACTAAGCCTGGGTCTAGAAAGGCGGATCTCTGTACACATCTCCCGACTGGAAAAGAAAGACATACTTTGCCTTTAAAGAAACGTCTTAGCCAGTTGGTGGTGGCGTACACCTTTAATCCTGGCACTTGCAAGGCAGAGGCAGGAGGATCTCTGTGAGTTCTAGGCCAGCCCGGTCTCCAGAGCAAGTTCTAGGATGGCCAGTGCTACACAAAGAAACCCTGTCTGGAAAAAAATAAATCAAAACAACAAAAACAGAGATGTCTACTCTCATGACCTGAGGTGACCTGGCACTAGGAGGCGCTTCTGCAACTAATCAGGTGTGGGAAGCTAGTGAGCACACATGTGCGTGCATGCATGCGTGCAGTGCGTGTGTGTGTGTGTGTGTGTGTGTGCGTGCGTACGTGTATGTGTGTGTGTGTGTGTTCCCATCCCACATTCTGGTCTTGTCAGGATCTTCAGCATATAGTGAGAGAAGGCTCCCAACAATGATCAGGGCAGGGAGATTGTCATCTTCCAACCTTTTCAGCCACTGCTCTGTGCTAGTTTCATTAAGTCATTCGAATTCACCCCTGCTGGATCCACAGAGGCGGAAATGTTGCTCTCCAGGCCTCTCGGGGCATTACTCTGGAAACAGAGGTCATAACGCCATTTACTAAAACTCATGAATTCTACTAGCAAGTTGAACTATGAACCCTGCTCAGAACGAACCACAGACGAAGAACAATGGGATGGCCAGGGACTAGCTGTTTATTCTTCTTTTTCAGGGCAACACAGCCAGCCAAGAGTTAGGTAGGACTCTGGCCCGTCCGGTATTTCCCATCATGCATCAGTTGGACCCTCGCCACCTACACAGAACTGGACGTCATTTCCCAGCTAAGAAAAGTGTTCAATTTAGCAGATCGTTCAAATGCCTATGACAACACTGTGGCTTTGAGGAAGTGGCGGGAGCAAACTGAACCTGGGTCTATTGATTTTCATGAGAATATCGGCCCAGCCCTTCCCAGGAAGGCTCTGTCTGCAGGTGCTCTTGCTCTCTGAGTAAGACCTCCCTCTGCAGGTCACTGCAGGTAGAACCCCTGGGTGTAAGAGCCATGGCTATGATTCTGGGTTGTCTTCCAAATATACAGAGGGAAGTCCTAACCCCAGTGCTTGTGACTGTGACCTCACTTGGCAGTAGCATCTTTGAATGCATAATCACAAGATGATGTCATACCATAGGAGAGTGAGCTGTGACTTCATGACTTGTGTGCTTATAGAACATGGGAAATTGAAGCATACAGACACAAAGGGAATAACACCACAGGATCGAGGAGATGGAGACTAAAGTGGTATGTCCAGGAGCTGAAGAACACTGAGGATTGGTGATAAGTCCAGGAGCTGGGAAATACAGGAAGGATACTCTCTTACAAACTACCAGACCCTGGCCCTGCCAACACTTTGGATTTAGAATTGTGGCCTCCATTTATGCAGACAGTAGGTATCTATTATCTTAAGTCGCTTAGTCTGTGCCACTTTTAGGGATGGGGAGATGCTCTAAAGATTTATTTTTAAAATTGTGTATGTATATTTGCATACATATGTGTGTGTGTGCATTGTGATGTGTCTGTGCATGCACGTGTGTATGTGCACACCTATGAGTGCAGTAGCCCTGTCGGCCAGAAGGGGGCATTGGATCCCTCAAACTGGAGTTAACAAATGGTTGTGATCCACCAACCTGGGTGCTGAGAACTGAACTTGGATTATCTTTAAGGGCAGTACATACTTTTAACCACAGGGCCATCTCTCCAGCCCTGTGGGGACACATGAGAAAGGCATTGTAAAGAGATTTTAATCTGTGGATGTCATAGAGTTTATCAGATAAGATAGCTACTGTGTCGGTAGGTGGAACCATCTTTAGGACCCCTATTGCGCATGTGTTCCACGGTTAACTGAACTATACCTAAACTGCACATGACTGGGCTGTATACAACAACCACCAGGAACCAGGACAGCCACAAAGATGGAGATCCTGCAGTTCCTCCTTAGATAGAACAACAAGAACCATGGCATCAGAGAAGGGGACCTTCCGGTGGGCTTCTCATAGGCAGCTTGCCCTCCCCCTGGGGGTGGGGAGTGGGGTTCCTTTCTCGGGTCATAAGTGGGCATCAACTGTAAGCCTGTGATACCTTCTCCAGGGTCTCTAGAGTCTGGGGGTTAATCTTCCTGATGTAGTTGGTCTCTGTGGTGGCATAGAAGTCATCTCCGCACTTCATGATGTTGATCAGGCAGTTGTCTGTGAAATCGGGGATGGTGTGGGACAGGTAGGAGAAAGCTCTGGAAAGAGAGGGGGCTGGGTTAGTCCCTGTTCCCCAGGTAGTTCTGCTCTCTGGGACTTGCCTTCTTATCATTTAACACGTTCTGCTTCAGCGATAGAGAAAAGTCTGTGGGTCTCCGTGGGCCGCTTGAGGAATCTGGAGGACTCAGGTATCAGGTTCCCCACGCATTCCACAACGTGGAGTCAGCCAGCAAGTGAGGTACTGGGGTAATGTGGCCATATGTCACCCCTCCTGCGTGTCAAAAGTGCAGGGGGTCTCTTCAACTGGAGCCAGCAGGAGCTGATATGCTTTCAACTATGTTAAGTTGCCATGCAGATAACAGACATGTACCCATAATACCATCCCTACCTTCCCACCTCCCTACTCCCCATCCCCACCTTCCACCCCGACCCCCGACAAAACCTAGCAAAACAGATGAGTCCTCATTGAATATCTTCAATTTTTCAAGAAGTGATTTGGGGTTATTTTGTTTCCCTTTCAAAACAAGGTTTCATTTGTCCCAGGCTAGCCTCAAACCTGCTATGTACCCAAGGATGTCCTTGAATTCCTGATCATCCTGTTGCTACCTCCTGAGTGCTTGGCTAGGCATGGTCACACACACTGTATCCCAAGTGGAAACAAGAAGGTTGCCGGGGATTTGCTGGCTTTGTTTACTCCGACTTCAGTGAGAGACTGCCCGGGCATGGGTCCATCACATCTGGTCTAAGCGTGTGCTGGGATCGAACCCAGGACTTTGTGTAAACACTCTACTAAGCTACATCCTCAGCTCTGGAATTAGTTTTGGCAAAAAGGAAAACAAACTCATGCTAGCGAAGACTCATGGTTCATTTTGCCAAACGGCAAACTGCAAACACCGGATGCAAGTGTTGAGTGGTGCTCCGCCTACTGGCAGAGGATGTAACTGCAGGGACTCTCCTCCAGGTGTGGTTCTGAAGCCCTTCCAGCCCACTCCCTTTTCTCTGATGACACCTCCCCAAGCTCAGCCCACCTGCCAGGGCGAGTCACTCTGTTCCGGGGATGGATGATGTCACCCTGGAAAAGCAGAAGCAGCCTTCCGATCTTTGGCCAATCCACCCCGAATCTTTCCATAGCTCTCTCCTGTCTGAAGTGTATCGGAAGGGAGATAGTGGCAGCAGGCCTGACTCTAGCCAAGAATTTAATTGTCGAAGGTGTAACATACACATCTGTTGCATAACCCAGATGGCTTCAGATGTGTCCCAGAAAAACCTCCCCTCCCCCTCATTCGTCAGCTTCCGACAACTGATCTCTCTATGCTCTGTGCGAGCAAAAACACACCTAGTCTTAATTTCTGTTTTTTTTTTCTCCCTGAACAGAGAACACATTTATGAAACTTGTATTTTTGTAAAAAAAAAAAAAGTGTGTGTGTGTGTGTGGTATGTGTGTAGTTCATGCACATCTGTGTGTGTGCGGGTACATGTAGCCATATGTGTTCACAGGGCCAGGGGAAGAGGTCAGGTGTCCTGCCTCTCACTCTTTACCATACTCTCTTGAGCAAGATCTCCCTCCCGTTAGACCTGGAGCTAGGCTGGCGGTTTGTAAATCCCTGCAACCCTCCTGTCTCCTTCTCACACGGTGCTGGGTTACAGGCGTGTTTGTGACCATGCTTGGCTTTTACAAGAGTTCTGGCTCTCACTCACTAGCCACCTCCTCAGCCTACCTGGGTCTAAACAAACAAACAAACAAACAAACAAACAACTTCTTAACTTAATGCGTCTTAGAATTCTTTTGTACAGCATAGCTAGTGGTCTCATTTCTTTTTGTCTTACACAGTTTTGCGGTCAGGTATTCAGCCAGATTTCTGGCAGTGACATCAGGGCTGTGTGCAGCTTTTACCATAACAAATGACATAGCCAGGAATAACTTTGTCTGTCTGTCATTTCAGACACGAGCAAAGGGAACACACATTTGTAATTTTGACTGACAAGGTCCAAACACTCTCCCACCAGTCAGGCAGGAGAACAACTGACAATTTGTCAGCTGCTCTCTGCCTCTCTTGCCGTCAGTGATCAAGAATCACACAGCATCCACGGTGACAGGCCAGTCACGTGGCATTTTATCTACCCTGAAGAAAACTACTAGGGGAGGAAATATGGTCTGCTTTGACCATCAAAGATATCAAAAGAGCATGAAACTGGTTAAGATTCAGAAGGGAACGTTACTTGGAAAAGATGTTTTTGCAGGGGTCTGGGTAGGCCATTGTTCCAAACTCAGACACCACGATTTTGTTGGCCTCGATGTTGGCGCTGTAGGTATCACTCCGCAAGTATTTGCTCCTGTAGGAGACCTCCCCTGAAATAGAAGAAACTTGTCAGCCTGGCGTCTTCTGGGGCTGTGAAATTGATGGCAGCCATTCCAGGGGCTTTCCTGGGGGCCAGGGGGAGGTGTGCCACCCAGACAAGCCTCTTTCATGCCAGTGCGTACTACAATGAGAAGAGAATTTGGAGCATAAGTTCATTTAACACATTAAAAAATGTGGATGTTTCGTGTGTGGGTGGGGGGGTGTCTTGTGTAGCCCACGTAGACCTTGAACTTGCTCTAGCCAAGGATGAGCTTGAACTCCTGATCTTCCTGCCTCTGTCTCCCAATTGCTAGGATGACAAGCATATGCTCCCACGCCTGGTTTACGTGGTGCTGGGAATCAAACCCAGGACTCTGTATAAGCTAGTTGAATATTCTACTAATAGCTGTATCTCCATCTTACACCACATAGAGCCTCACTGGAGACTCATAACGAGATGGTAAGTGTGTCCCTCTACTCCCCATTTCCATCCAGGAGCTGAGACTCAGGAACACCCAGTCACCTTGCCCAGTATGGCCTAGTCACGGGCAATGCCTTCCACCATGCTGGTGTTTGTCCGGGGAAGACACAGATTTAGAGCACTGACTGGGAAGGTTGTCCTGACCCCTGAAACATCCTTCACAGCTGGGGTACCTACTTTCGGAAGCCTGGCTCAGAGATTTCAGCCTCTTGGAGAAATATTTCATATCGGTGGCATGTCCACCCACACACTCTGACACACACCACACACACTTGTGATCGCCTATTCCCACATACACACGTACATCCACATTACCCAACATGTGCTCACACACATGTGTACAAACCACACACAGTTGTGGGTACCCACACTCAATACACACTACACGTATATCCACCATACCATACACCCTGACACGTATCACAGTACTGTGCATCTACCCACCCCAACACACATCGCACAGACGTGTGCACTCCTACACCCCCAACGTGCACAGCACTTGCAATGTATGCACACACACTCTAACGCACACCACACACACGTGCACACCACAACCCCCCATGCACATGCTGCATATACTCTCACACACATACATGAACTTGCACACCAATACTCAGATCCCAGTGGGATGACTTTATCTCCTAGAAACAGTTTCTTTGCTGATGGAGACCGATATTATTCTGTCAGTACTTTAAACAAACAGTTCTATTTTGAAGTCCTTTAGATTTTGATGAAGGAACTTATTCTCTACCCTTTCCAGCTTCCTTCTTCTCTGCTCCTTCTCTTTTACCCAGTCTTCAATTGATTTTTTTTTTTTTGAGACAGGGTCTCACTATGTAGCTCCAACTGTCCAGAAACTCATTTTGTACATCAGGCTGGCCTTGAACTCACAGAGACCACCATGCTTAGTCCTTACTGTTTTTTTTTTTTTTTTGGATTTTCGAGACAGGGTTTCTCCGTAGCTTTTGGTTCCTATCCTGGAACTAGCTCTTGTAGACCAGGCTGGCCTCGAACTCACAGAGATCCACCTGCCTCTGCCTCCCGAGTGCTGGGATTAAAGGCGTGTGCCACCACCGCCCGGCCATCCTTACCGTTTTTTAAGGCACTAACTTCTAGTGGTCTCCTGTGAAGACCACAGACTATTTTTCTGCCTTTTCACTTTTTAAAATATTTATTTATTTTATGTGTGTGAGTGTTTGCCTGCATGTATGAATGTGTCCCGTACGAATGCAGTTTCCATGGAGATGAGGAGGTCCTTTGGAACAGGCATTGTGGATGGCTGGGAACCATCACGTGGGTGCTGGGAACTAAATCTGGGTCTTCTGCAAGAGCAACAAGTGCTCTTAACCACTGAGCCATCTCTCCAGCCCCCTTTCTTTTTTGTTTATTTTTGTTTTTGTTTTGAGACAGGGTCTTACTATCCAGCTCTGACTGTCCTGGAATTTGCTCCAGAAGACCAGGATGACCTGGAATTCACAGAGATTCTCCTGCTTCTGTCTCCCAAGTGCTGAGATTAAAAGTGTGCACCACCATGCCCATCCTGTCCCTCACTTTCTTAGAGAAACAAGTGGGCTACTAAATTATCAGAAGGTTTGCAAAGAACGAAGTACCAACACAAAATGCCAGTAGTCATATGAAAAGATGTCCAATCTCACTGACCATCAGAGGAATAAAATTCAAAGCTACACTGAGATGCAAGCATGGCCATGATCCACTCTTATGGAAATGAAAACTACTCCAACCACTTTAGAAGTCAGCTGGAGGTTTCTCAAAACCTAAAAATAGGGGCTGCAGAAATGGATCCACAGTTAAGAGCTCTTGCTGTTCTTACAGAGGACCTGAAGTTCAGTTCCCAGCACCCACATGGATGACTACCAACCTCCTGCAACTCCAGTTTCCAGTTCCAGGTGAACCAGTGCCCTCTTCTGGACTCCTAGGGTACTGCACTCACATGCGTGTGTGTGTGTGTGTGTGTGTGTGTGTGTGTGTGTGTGTGTATGCGTGTGCACACACACACACACACAGATGCAATAGCATACACATAGTTGAATTAAATCTTTTAAAAAAAACCACAAAACTAAACTAAAACTAGATCTACCGCATGACTCAGCTATGCTACTCTTGGGTAGTTACCCAAAGCTCTCTAAGGCAACACATTCTGGGGTCACCTGCACACCCACATTTACTGCATCTCCATTGGCAATAGCTGTACAGAAAACACCTAGGTGTCCGGCAACAGAAGACTGGGTAAAGAAAGTATGGTTAGTGTATACAATTCCATTTTCTCTCAGCTGAAAAGAATGAGATTATGACATTTGCAGGAAGATGGATGGAGGTGGGATTATTATATTAAGTAAATTAAGCCAGTCTCAGGAAGATAAATATTGTAAGCCTTTTCTCATTTGTGGTTCCTAGATCTTATATAGTCACATAAAATTACACATAATCTGGGGGGCAGGTTCAACATCTGATACATACCTTTAGTTTATGAGAACTAAAACAAATATAAGAAAAATGTCCAAAACAAAATGAACAACAACTCCCATTTTCTTCTTTACCCGCCCAGAACCCAATTTCTCTGCACATGCTCTCTTCTGAACTAGGAAGGTGGGGGACCTGATATTCTGTGTTTCTGCCTCCACTGTTACACATTGGGGGACCACTGGAGGTCCAGTTGGCAATCTGACCACACTTAGAGGGTTGTGTGGAAAATGTGGGAGACTCTGATAGGAGAGGGCCCAGGACACATTGTCACGATGGTTATGGCAAGCAGTGCGCTCAGCTGGCTTATTTTCAGTGTGGCCTCCTGTTTTCATCAGAGACTTGTCTGAGCTCCCAGCCCGTCACCTTCTCTGTCACTGCTCATCCTGCGGCACATTTGATCATAAGATAAAATGACAAAGAACCTTGGGCGTCTTTCCAGGTTGTTTGCAGTAGACTGGGTAACGCCCTCCCCAAGATCAGCCTGCATCCGAACCCCTGTGGTACCAGTGTGATGGAAGTCACTTTGTGGGTCTTACTCAGTTAAAGCATTGGGGTTACCAGACTGGTGATGATCTGATGGTCCTTCTAAGGGGGAGGTGGGGAGGAGGGATGGTCAGTGAGGTTGTACTGATGAGTGGAGAGAGTGAGAGAGAGAGAGAGAGCAAGAAGTTGGGGAGAAAAGAGGAGGATGGGGTAGGAAGGAGAATATCAAAAGGGAGGAGGAAGATAGGAGGAGGCAAGGGGGAGAAGGAAGAGGGAGGGGGGAGAAGGTGGAAGAGGAGAGGGGAGGGAAGGAGAAGGGAAGGAACATGAATGGAGAAGAAAGAAGAGAAGAAGAGACAAAGAGACTGAAAAACATCAAGATGCTATGCCACTGGTTTGAGACAGGGATGGGGCCACAAGCCAAGGTACAGGCAGCTTCTGAAATCTTGCATAGCAAGGCAAAGGGTTCTCCCCAGAACTTCCAGAAGGAAAGCAGCCCTGCCAACACTTTGGCACTACTCCCAGTGTGATCAGTTTTAGACTTCTGACCCCACGAAATGGAAAGAGAACAAACTCCTGTTGTTACCATGGCAACAGAAAACTCACGCTGGGTTCTCACCATCTCTGATGGAGAAACTGTGGAGAAGGGCCAGGCCATCAAACCAATGGTTGTACTTGCTCTCCCCCACCGTGTGCATCCCAGGCCCATTTCGAAGCAGGGTCCCCTGCAGCCATGCTGGAATCTTGCCTGTTAAAAGATAAATTGTTTAGTTGCCAGATTCCATGATCAAAGTGAAAAATCTCAAAAAGTGTGCGGGGCAGGCGTTGAAAAGGAGCGTGGAAAATGTGGGAGGCTCTGCTAGGAGAGGGCCCAGGACACATTGTCACGATGGTTATGGCACACGTTGAAAAGGAGCACACAGGGTGGGTACAGCTTCTCACTGTCTGTCTGTTTGCTCCACGGTCCTTTCTGAAAATGGTACAACGGGCCTGGCAGTTTGCTAGCGCTGAGGATGACCAAGAAGAATAGACACCATCTCTAGCCTGAAGCTGCTCTCTGTTCATTAAGGAGATAGAAGAACAGATATTCCAAACATAATTCTCTGGAGGCAGCGCTGCAGCCCAGGGCTGCCCTGATAGCCTTGAGGGAGAACTTTTGCCTCACTAAGGCACGAAGAACACTCTAGAGGCTAGGGATGGCTCCCTTGGTAAAGCCCTTCCTGCACGAGCATGAGGGTCTGAGCATGGCTCCCAGATCCACATAAAAACTCAGGCATGATGGCACGTGCTTGTAATCCCAGTGCTGGGGAGGTGGGGACAGGCAGATCCCTGGGACTTGGCAACCAAACAGGCAAGCTCCAGACCAGGGTGAAGACAAAGTGAATGACAAGCTCCAGGCCAGGGATCTTGTCTCAAATAACAAACTGAACGGCATCTTGAGGAATGACACCCAAGTTTGACTTTTGTCCTCAAGTGTGTATGGCGTTCAGAGGACAACTTTCAGGGGTCAGCTCTCTTCTTCCTATGAAGAGCAAGGCATGGGGAGCAAGCCAGAAAGCGGCATCCCTTTATAGTGTTATCCCTTCTGCATCAGCTCCTGCCTCTAGGTCCCTGCCCTGTCTGAGTTTGTGTTCCGTCTGCTTCCTTTGATGGTGAACAGTAACATGGAAGTGTAAGCCAAATGAGCCCTTTCTTCTCCAAGTTGCATTGGTCCTGGAGTTTCATCACAGCCGTAGTAACCCGAATTAAGACATCTGTCTTATGAAAACTTGAGAGAATCTGGGAAGATGGCGCAGTGGTTGAGAGCACTCACTGCTCTTCCAGTTCCAGAGGACCTAAGTTTGATTCCCAGTACCCACTGTAGCTCATAACCAACTGTAACTCCAGCTCCAGGGGAGTCTAACACATCTGGTCTTCCCAGATACTTGCACTCATATTTACACACCCAAACACAGGTATAGACACATATACACGATTAAAGATAATAAAAGCTTAAAAAACACTTGAAGGAAATATACTCAAATAATGATGCCTTAAATTTGTCTTTTATATCTTAATATTTACCTCTTACAAATAACTGAACATATATCCATTGAATAGTATTTTGATAATCATAGAAAATATATAAGAAAGCTGGGAAGGCTTCCATCAACTTCTAAGGCAACCCCGCAGTTGGAAAACTCCACCCGAGGGCCAACAAAACGGCACAGCAGGTAAAGTCACTGGCATCCAAGCCTGACACCTGGGTTCGATTTCTGGGACCCACATGGTGGAAAGACCCCACTCGTGTGAGCTGTCAGCAGTCTCCTTGTTTACACTGTGGCTATCTCTCCAGGAGCTCTTTAGGGGACAGCGGGAAGGGACGGCTCTCTCCCTGGAGACTAAGTTAGCATCTGCAAACACACCCAGGTTCCCACAGAAATGGTTTGGGGATCTTGCCTTATCTTGTTCTCATGCATGGGTTTTCAGGCTTCCAAAAGCAACTTGTAATACAGAAAAAGAGATGCCCATCTAAGCATAGACGTCTTACCTGTCACCCTGGCTGACACTGGCTCCAGCTGCTCTTTCTTATTCCTGCCAAATATTATCTCCATGGGACTGGTGGATGGCAGTGAGGAGGACGATACTGGAACAGACCTGGTGTCCCGTGTGCTCTTGTCTTCCTGCCCTCTGTTCCTTTACGACTTCATCTGTCCCTCCTCACTCCCTCTCTCCCTCTCTCCCTCTCTCCCTCTCCTTCCTTCCTCTCTGCAGGTCTGTGTTTTTGCCTGCTGCCGGAAGCTACTGGGTAATTTATACGATGTTTGGTCAAAGGTCAGTTCCCAAGCCATGTGTTACGGATAATCTTTAATCCCGTTAGTGTTTTTCCAACTCTTCCTCTCCGCTTTCACTTTTGGCTTAACCAAGGAAGGCTCTGATTTAAGTGGGGAGAGAGGATTCAGTGCATTCCTCTGAGTTAGGTTGCCTGAGCTAGCCCATCCTGAGAACTGGATGTGTTTATGGTTGGAGCAGGGAGATATTCAGGATCAGCAAAGGCTCTTCAAGCTGGGGAACCATCAAATGCATCGATCACATTATTGCATGGTGTGGGCTGGTGACAACTTCACCTTCTGGAAATGAATATGTGTGTGTGTGTGTGTGTGTGTGTGTGTGTGCATAGGCACATGGGAGCATGTGTTTGACCAAGGACCTAGTTCCTTCTCACTCTTAGAAATCACATGAATGGACAGTTGATTGGCTTTCTTTTGGAAAAAGGGGACAAAAATGTGTCACGTACCTATTTAAAAAACAAATACAGGGAAGAAAAGGCTGCCATCAGGAACCAAGGAATAATTAAAACACCAAACAGCTTCCGGGGCTGGGGACAAGGCTTGATGTGCAAGCATGAGAACCTGCATTCCACCCGTAGCATCTATATAAATCCCAGCACCGAGAGAGAGAGACAGAGAGAGAGAGAGAGACAGAGAGAGAGAGAGAGAGGAATCCTTGGGGCTAGCTGACAGCCAGTCCAGCTGAAACCCTTTGATTAAACTTGGGCTGTCAAGAGGGAGAAACCATGGCCGTCTTTGGCTCTAGGGTATCCCCGATGTTCCCATCTATGAGCCATTGATACAATGCCATTGCCTGAAATCTATGTTGACTTTTCCAGGGCTCTGGGTGGGAGTTGGTGAACTCACAATGCCCGCTGCTCAGAGCGCTGCCTGAGTGGAGAGAACAACAAAGGGCCAAGATTGACCTGGGTTCCACACTACACAGCACGTACAGGGGTCAAAGCATCATGGGGCACTGCGCACGTGTACAATTTCTCTGCTTTATGTGATTTTTGAAATAAAGATGACTTGGGGTGGGTGAGATGGCTTGTTCAGTAAAGTATTTAACTTGCAAACATGAGGCAGACCTGAGTTCAATCCCCAGAACTCATTTTCCAAAAAAAAGAAAGAAAGAAAAGAAAAAAAGAGACAAGCCTGGTGCTACCTGTGTATACTCTCAGTGCTACAGAGACAGAGGCAGCTGGCTCCCTCACTGCTGGCCAACTGTTTTAGCCTTCTCGGTGAATTCCAGGCCAAGAGGGAACCATGCGTCAAAAATAAATAAGGCAGATGGTACTGGAGAAGGCAACTGTCAAAACTGTCCTCTGAGGGCCTACACACATGTGAGTGCACACCGATCATGTAATGCACACCTGCTCACCTGCCAACACACACACACACACAGTTTGGAGAGAGAGGAGGCCATAGTGTCTGCCTTCACATACCCAGCTGCAGAGGAGGGTGGGGGCTGAGCTGAGAGTGTCTTCAGGGTGTCAGAGAGTTCTAGAACAGGCTGTGCTTCCTCCCTTGTCTGCATACTGCTGGCGCCTAGTGAGAGCTCGCAAAATGCCGGTGCTGGGCTGGGCTCCAGACCCTCTGACTCAGAATCTCAGCGGAGCCGGAGAGTGGTGTTTTCTGTCTCCAGATGACTCCACTGGGCACAGCTGGAGCTGAGGAGCCCATTGGCAAGAAGAGTGGAGACCTTGACTGGCACCGGGCTGGAGTGTCTGGGCCTGGTCATGCCACACTCTCTGAGCCTCCTTTCCCCTCACTATGCAGTAGGGTGCAATGACATGGGAATCCCAAAGCTCATTATCTTTTCTGTCTTCTCCTAGAAAGCATTTCCCTCTGCCCCACATTTCCAGGAAGTCCCTTGATAACCTATCTCTTTATGCTGCTGTCATGTCCAAACACATGCGTCCACGCCAGAATTATTTATTCCAGTCTGTGAAAGCTGTATCCTTCCTTGGACAGATATCTGGGATGCATCAACACATCAGGGGAGAAATTACACTACTGGGGGAGAAGGAGGAGCTTCTGGTTAAAAGATAGAAGACTTGGGTTTGAAACTCAGCCTGAGCTTTAGTAATTGTGGCCCTGGGTGTAGTGATATTTCATTTGTATTTTAATAAATAAAGCTTGCCTGAAGATCAGAGAGTAAAACAGCCACCACTGGTCAGCCTTACAGACCAGGCAGTGGTGACACATGCCCTTAATCCCAGTAGCCACACTAGTTTACCATAGAAGCCAGGTGGTAGTGGCGCACACCTTTAATCCCAGCACTAGAGAGGAATATAAAACGGAGGAGACAGCTCTCAGTCAATCTCATTCTGAGATTCCTGAAGGCAGGATCACCATTTCAGACTGCGGTCGAGGTAAGAGCCAGTGACTGGCTGCTTTACTTCTCTGATCTTTAGGTTGAACCCCAATATCTGTCTCTGGGTTTTTTATTAATTGCGCTACACCTGGGAGAGCAAAGTGACTCAGTCTGTAAATGCTCTTTCCTCCAAGTTTGATGACCTGGGTTCAATCTCCAGGCCCCCGTGGTGGAAAGAGAGAACTGACTCCTATAAGCTGTCCCCCTGCCTCCGTATGTGCCCTGCCCATGTACACCTGGGAAAGGAGGCTAAAAGCTGAATTGACTGCTTATTATCAAACAAAATCCATGCACAAACATCACAAGACAAAATGGGGAATCCAAACTGAGTCACCAGCAGCCACTGCCACTTGTGTATGTGTACATGTGTGTGCATGGGTGTGTGTGTGTGTGTGTGCCTGGTCTACAGAGTGACTCACAGGACAGAAGGAGGGACAGAGACAGGGGGATTCCTGGGGTTCACTGGCAAGCCAGACTAGCCTACTTGGTGAATGCCAGGCCAAAGGGACCCTGTCTCAAAAATCAAATGGAACCTCACCCAAGATTGACTTCTGGCCTGTACATCCATGTACTCATTCATACATAAACACATACATGTTGCTAAAATTCCTTCCACGAGGAAGATGCCCATAATGGCAAACCCAGGGGCTGTTTCACCCTCGTTCACTCTGGGGAACCAATGAGTATATCAGACTGATCTTCAGAGCATTGGGTAAGGGATTACAGTTACAGGCAGGAGGGTGGGTGACCTTAAAGTGGCCACCCTAAAAGGTCTGTCCCCAGGATGATGGAGCTGTCTCGTCTAATCCCCACCTTCTGTCCTTCTCAGAGACCTTAAGGTCATGTTCGGTTAGGGCATAATTGCACCCAGCTGGTTGGGAAGGGTGGCTGGATACTCAACTAAGGGTGTCCCAACCCTCCCTGTTCTCTGCTTCTAAGAAGGGACATTGACGGTCAACAAGCCCAGCTGTGATAATCTTTTTGGGAGAAGGCCCATCCTGAAGATGGTGGCAGTTGGACTCAGAGGATAGTCCTGTACAACAACAACAACAACACACACACACACAAAGTAAAAGTTGAAATCAACAAAAAATACAAATTGTGTTATAAAAATCTCAACAGTCTTATTTTGCAACTCTTTATCTCTTGCCAGAAGTCCTGGCCCATTGCGAGTGACTGTTTCCCGGTAGGAGATAGTGCTGTCATATCTAAATTATTTTGCAGCTTTCCAATTAAGTTAAGTTCTAGATGGTGCTGCTAATTAGCCAGGGTGATAAGCTGGGGAGATAAAGTCACATCTTGGTTTTCAGGTTTAAAGGTGAAAGGCAAAGTCCCCGCAGAGGCAGCAGTTGCCCTTACGGAAGAGAACACTGTGTGTGGCACACTGTAAGTGTTCCGTAGCTACGCAGTGGACAGACACGCGTGGATCTCATCTTGCTGGGGCCACTGCACTTGGGTCCTTGGGTGTCCCGTACAGAGAGAGCATCACAAACTGGTCAGTTTAAAACTGACTTCTGTTCTGGAGGCCACACACAGGAGATGAAGGTGTCAACAGGGCTGTGGCCTTTTGGACGGCTCTGATGGTTGACCTTTTTGTGTCTCCCAGGTTCTGCCATGTGTATGCAATCTTGGTGATCCTTGGTGTATAAATGCATCGCTGAACTGTGTGCCTCCATGCCCTGTGGAGTTCTTTCCTCCGTGTCTTTATGACCAAGTTTCACTGTCAGGGCTCTGGTCTCTGTGCTAGGGCCCATTCTACCCCCCATGGAGCCTCATTTCAGCCTGATACCACGGCAAAGTTGGCTCCAAATGATGCTACCCTCAAACGGGCGACCATACAGCGGATCTTTTCGAGGGATGCAACTCAACCCACGACAGTGAGGAAGCAAAGACAAGGTAAAAATGGGTGAAGGGAATTCTAGATTCATCTTCACAGCCAGATGTTTTTGGCTTCTCCATAGCTCTCTCCTATCCTCTTTGAGAGTTTGCTGATACCTTCAAGTCATGCCAAGATGGAAGAAGATCAGGCTGCTCGGAGGATGGGAAAGGAGCGTCAGTTAGCTCTTGTAAGACCTTAGTAGGCCTGGGGGAAAGGGGTCCGTGTTGGAGCTGTTCTGGAGAAAGAGCATGGGTACACAAGCATTGAAGAGACAACCTTGGTCAAGGAAACAGCATGTCCAAAAGCTGGGGTGAGGCCACGTGTGACAGACCACTCTGTGGAGGGTGACTGGGGTGCCTGTAGTTTACGTGGGTACTGGGCTACCAATGAGAAGCAAGGCTTTGGCACTGTAAGATCCCCTGTTGCCAACCTCCACCTTTGTCACATTCCCTATCTCTGAGTATGTGTGTGTGTGAGTGTGTGTGTGTGTGTGCGTTGTACACATGTGTGTACAGGTAAAGACCAGAAGACAACCTTGGATGTCATTCTTCAGGTGTTCACCACCTTTATTTTTGAAACATGGTTTTTGTCTGGCCAGAAACTTGCCAGTTTTGCTAGGCTTGCTGGCCAGGGAAAGCCAGAGATCTGCCTCTCTGGCACCTGAATTACAAAATCCTCACCACACTCAATCACTGTCTGATTGGTCTTTCAAAGTCCAGGTTACCCTGTGAAATCTGCCAGCAAACACATGCCAGCAAGCCTGGAGGGTTCATCTACACAGAGGTCTTAAAAATCACAAAGCCAGGCAGTGTGGTGCACACCTTTAATCCCAGCACTCGGGAGGCAGAGGCAGGAGGATCTCTGCGAGTTCGAGGCCAGCCTGGTCTCCAGAGCTAGTGCCAGGACAGGCTCCAAAAGCTACAGAGAAACAAAACAACAGCAACAACAAAACCACCAGTGGGCTAACGGGATGACTCAGCCACCAAACCCAATGGCCTGAGTGTGTCCTCTGGAAGAGAGAGACAACTCCTGTAAGCTGTGCTCTAACATTCACATATGTGCTATGGTACGCACACACACATGCACGCACACACACACACACTGCACTTACTGTCCTAGAACCCACACGGTAGTTCATCACTACCTGTAACTGCAGTTTGAGGGGATCTGATGCTCTCTTTTGGCAACTGCAGGCGCCAGGCTCGCATGTGGTACCCAGACACAAGTGTAAGCAAAACATATACAACAAAGATATCGCCTCTTTAAATGTAAAAAAACAATCAAGAGAATTTCACCCATCATTCCAAGGACTGAGGTTGGTGCTCGGTGCTCCTCAGAGATGGTTCCCAAATGTTGAATCAAAGAAAACAGGAGGGCACCCCAAACACTGCCCCACTGAGAAGCATGCTTCCTAGGACCAACCTGCCAGGGGGAGTCTTCAGGAGGGACTGGTGAGCAAGCCACTAGGGGAGGCTAATTAGTTTAAGTGGAGCATTGAGTTCATGGTGAGAATCATGGGGTCTTCTAGCCAGGTCCCCGTGTCCCAGCTCCGGCATATGCCTGTGTGGATGTGTTGCTCTGTTCCCTGCCAGAAACAGCCCCCAAAGATGGAGATTCCTCCAGGAGATTCCAGCAGCGGGCACTGGGACGTTATAAATAGCCTTTAGAAGACGCTGTCTGTAAGACATTGCAAATGACAATGGCAAGAAGGACTTAATGACACATTGTGAGGCCCATATATAACTCAGCATGGCTGGGGTGCTCCTGGCTCTGGAGGTGTGTATGAGCGTACCTCAGGTGAGTCTTGAGGGAGTGAGGTTGTATCAGAAATACCTGGCAAAAGGATCATGAGGAAAGAAGTGTCCATTTTGGCTCACAGTTCATCATGGTGGGGAAGGCATGGTTGCAGGAGCATGAGGGAGCTGGTCACATGACGGCCACAGTCAGGAAGCAGAAAGAGGTGAAGGTTGGTGCTCAGTGAACCTTCTCTTTTTTATTTGGTCCTGGAGCCCAGCCAATGGGATGGTGCTGCCCACATTTAAATTGGGTCTTCCCCCCTGTCAATCAACCTAATCTAGATAATCCCTTCCAGATACAGCCAGATACAGAGGTTTGTCTCCTGGGCGATTCTAGACCAGTCAAGCTGTCACTATTAACCGGCACACAAAGAAACTGTCCGCAGACTCTGGCTGGTTGTGTCGTGGTCTCCTGGGAGATGCTGACTTCTGGTCCTTCCATTCTGTCACACATGAGGAGTGAGGCCAGAACGCCAGTGCTTGTCTGCAGAAGCCCTCCATGAGGATGAAGTTAGGGTGGGGCCTGAGAGAGCCCTGTACAGTGCCTGAGAGATGGATCTTCCCAGGGGAAGGGGTTTGTTAAAGATGTCTGTGGCAGTGTTTCCTAGACAGCAAAGCCAAACAGCGAGCAGGTGAACAAGAAACCCATACATACAAGCGAGAGAGGAGAGGCTTGGGCATCACCATGGCAACAACCGTGACCTTGATCTTTAACAGCACAGAGAAGGCTTGCAGACTATGCTGGATGGAAATGCAGAGCACAGTGTGGGACACACACACTCATGCCCGTGTAGCATTTATCATCAAGAGCACACGTACACAGATCCCCCTCCCTGGGAGGCAAACATCTTAGGGGTTGGGGTGGGAGACTCCCAGAGATTCTACAATCCATAAACAGGTTTCTGAGGAAGATCTGCCAGTGGTTTCTGGGTCTCCTCCTACATAGATTGCTTGCAATAAATCCTTACTTGTGTTGCCTTTAGGGGAATGAAACCCTGGGGCCATGGAGCACACATATTGTAATGTTCTTTGTGTGTTTGTGTATGCTCATGCACATGTATGTGGAGGCCAGAGGACAACTTTGGGTGTTGCCCACCTCTTATTTTTTCCCTTTTTAGACCAGGTTGGAGTTCTCTCACTGACCTGGAGCTCATGAAAATAGCCTAGTCTGACTGGCCGATGAGTCCAAGGTGCCTCTCTGTTTCTACCTCTCCAGGGTTGGGACTATGATGATGTAGCACAGGTGTGCCTTTTTACATAGATGCTAGGGACCAAGCTCAGTCCTCATGTTTGTTGGCAAAGCATTTCATCAATTAAGCCATCTTCCCAATGCCTCATTGGAGTCCTCTTTGGGGACCCAATGCTCCATTGAAAGTAAACATGCTATCTTTCTTCTTTCATGTTACTGAGTCCACCGACAGACTCAGATGGCTGACAGGGTCCCTAGAAATAAGCTCACACGAGGCCAGTTGTGTCCTGGTTTACTAGAAATATGGGCCTCAAGGACACAGAGGCCACGGGACACTGAAAGCTGATAAATGCACCAAGATGAATCCCAGGGCTGGTAGCCTACACTTTATCAGAATTCTAAGAATTTGAAAATGGAATTTAGCCTGCAGATTTTCATGTGCTGTCTGACGTCCCTAAGCTCATCTCATTAGGAGTATAAACTAAGCCTTTACCCAGGAGATACGCTATCATTGCGTGTAGCCTTTCACATAGTTTACTGATGGAAGTCACCAGAAGTTTGGCCTCTGCAGATAACAGCCCAGTTCTGCCCAGTCTGAATTCCAGCCTCTGAGTCACCCAGTGACACCACATCCTGCCCTGCTCCCATCTCTGTCCCTCCTCCTGTGTCTGGCAGCACCACTCCTAGGATTCTGCGAGGTTTGAAGAAATGGGGGTGGGAGGCAAGGGTCTGCCCCAGAAACTGACAGATGGGGTCAAGTGGACATCTGCTCAATCCTCCAGTGAGCCAGTCACAGGATAGATGAAGTGAAGAGCCACTGTCCCTTCCCGTAAGGGTTGCAGAGACTTAAGGAGAGCAGTATGAGGTGTCAACAGTGGCATGGACTGTGAGCGCCCAAGGATAGTTAGGAATGTAGTCCAGCACAGACCATAAGCTTTGGGGCCAGGGAGATGACCTGAGTTTGATCCCTGAAACCCATGTAAAGGTGAAAGCACACACACACACACACACACACACACACACACACACACAGAGAGAGAGAGAGAGAGAGAGAGAGAGAGAGAGAGAGAGAGAGATGGAGGGGCGTAAAAAATTCCTGTTTTAAAGAAAGATAGGGCAGCAAAGAGCTTGGCAGTCAGGAACACGTACTGCTCTTACAGAAGGCCCGTCCATACCTCCCATCTTGCTGTAGGAGTACTGGATTAAATCTTCACACTCCCACACCTGGATTATTACAGGAGTTCTGAGGATCAAACTCTGGCTTGCGCGCATCTGCTCTTACCCACCGAGGCAGGCCCCCAGCCTCGGGAATGTCGTTTCGAGTTAAGCCTTAAAGGGTAAGAGGGTGGGCAGGAAGGGACTGAAACATTGTCAGAGGCCAGACTAAGCAGAGCCTTGTGTACAAAGATAAGATATTTAAATTTTAGTCTCGGACCCTAGACACTTACCAGATGGCTCAGGCGATGGGTGAGGATGAATAAAAGGTTATAGGATGACGTGAAATAAATTTTGCAGGGATGTCTTATCCTCAAGGAGGTATAAGTGATAGCATGATGAGTCAGAAGGGGACCTGTATGTACATCAGATTCTGGCCACACCAGGGGAAGTTATCATCCGGTCACAGATGCTGTTCCGCACAATGGGATTGTATACGGGTACCACTCTGTATGGATGTCATCCATTACTAACTTTCATGCCAGTCTTATCACAAACCTCCCACATGCTGATGGATTTTCTGGAAACACTGGGCACTCAGGTAATGACAAAAACAAATGGACAGTAAAGAATCTGTCAAGCAGGTATCATAGCAACTTTGTCTTTCTCTGGAAGCAACTGGAATATGAATAGGTTTGCGAACAGGCATTGAACAGAGTCGTGTGAAGTCAAAACACAGACACATTCATCCCGAGTCGTTTGTCTCATAAACAAAAGAGTTATTATTTGGTGCAGAGAGGGACCGGAAGACGGAGGGTGGGTGCTTGTGAGGATGGCAGAATATGAAGCCACGAGGAACGAGCTCCGTCCTGCAACTCCTGCAGTGGTCCCAGGATGAGCACGGCCGGTGTGCTGCTCCTGGGGCTCGCACTGAGCACTGGGGCCGCTGGGGCCAAGTTAGAAGGAAGCCATCTCTGCTTAAAGAGCCAGGTGTTCTTCAGAGATGCTTGCTATGAATTCGTGCCGCTGGGGCACACCTTCCATGGGGCCCAGGGCTGGTGTGAAGGGCACGGAGGTCATCTGGTCTTCGTTCACGATGAAGACACCCAGCAGTTCCTGCAGAGACACATCACTCAGGACAGGAACTGGTGGATCGGACTCACAGGAACTTCGGCACCCAATGAGACCATGGCTGGTAGGTGCTGTGTAGCAGTGTCTGATGAGAAGCTTGTGCCAAAAAAATTCTTACCGCTGCTTCTCACCCAGAACCACACAGGGCAAAGGAACACGTCTGAATTTTCGTGCTCAGGAGACCTTCCTCTTTGGCTGTTTGGTAGATCCTGTAAAATAATTCAGGGACAGTAACTAGCACAGAGAAGGTCTGAAAACATGCTTGTACTCCTCTCGTTCTGGGCTCTAGGCTCTCTAGGGCACGGCAGAAGCCCTGGGGAACCTAAGGCAGATACAGATGTGTTTCTCTGAGGGGAAACCTTTCCTGGAAGGTTGTGAGTCTTACACTTAAACAGTTCCAGCCATCTTCTCAAGGCTCTAGAAACTTCTGTATGAACTCAACCCATGCCCAGACACATCTGCAGACACCCTGCCCAGGAGTCATCTACCCGTGAACATCACGGCACACGCTGGGCTATGCATTTTGCCACACCTAAGTAGCATCACCTTTTATGGTTTTTTGTGATGGGTGTCTAGTTATGGCTGAGTGTTCAAAACTGATGAAGAGAACACACCCATTCTCTGGTGTGTGAAAGAGAGGCATTCGTTGGGCACCTATGGTATACTAGGAGCCAAGTTAGGGCAAGCCCTCCACAGAGACTGAGCACCTATGGCATACTAGGGGTTGATTTAGGGAGGCTAAGCGGGGACTCCTGCAGGCCAAGCCCTCCTGCACTTGTTCCCAATGCAGGCCCTGGTACCTGGCTGGATTCTACTAATGTGAACTACAGCAACTGGCAGGGAGGACAGGCCACACTTATCTCAGGGACTTGCGGCTACATCAGGAGTGGCCCTTCGTCTCAGTGGGCTGCCTTGAAGGACTGCACCCAGGCCTTTGCCTTCATCTGCGAGTTTGGTGAGCTGGTCCTGTGGGCGTCCCCTTCCTGTCTCCCTCTCCCCGCTTCCTGCCTGACTGCCTTCTTCTGCCTTTAGTCCCTGCTGCTCTAACCTTCTCTCTTTATTGACCCCCCATCTCTCTGAGTTTCTTGTCTTTTGATCTCCTAACTCATCCTCTCCCTTGGGTCTCTTTTCTTCCCTCTCTCTTCACTGTCTGCCTCTCTGGGTCTCTCCTCTCCCTGTTCAGGCGACTTGCTGGCTAGGCTTCGTCTGTCACCACCTCGGCTGTTTGGGACTTCCTCCCTTTCCACCTCTGGGTCTCCCCCACCCCCATCTCTGCCTGTACCACTCTCTGTATCTCCTCAGGTCTCTCCTCCTCTCCAGCTGGCCCCACTAACACTGTGTCTTTGCATCTCAGCATCCCAGCCCAGCATGTGCTCCGAACTTGTCACCGTCCCTTTGTTGCAGGGGTCGGCCGCAGCCTGGCTTGTGAGGGCCACAACGCTACCATGCACTGTGGCTCGGGCGAGGTCATCCAGGTCCAGGATGCTTTCTACGGGCGCCAGACCCCCTATTTCTGCACCCAGGGCGTATGGCCTCCATCAGACCTGGAGGGGGAATGTGGCTGGGTCAGCGTCAAGGATGAGGTGGCAGGTAGGATCCCAGTGCGCCACAGCTCTGCCTGTGCTGCTCTTCTACACACGTCAAACGGTCCTGGAAGGGTCTGATGTTCTTCAGATATGGCCTGGGCCTCCTTCACGTGGGGAAGCCAGTTAGTCTCTGCCCATGGCACCAACTTCTTAAACAGGACATTGAGGCAGGCCCACCATGGTCATCAAACCAGCTCCTGGGGCAGGAAGGCTTCTGATCCCCTACCTGTGCGGGTGCAGAGAACATCAACCTAGTTAACCCAATTTTTAAAGTTACAAAACCTTTCAACCCTGCGGACAAGAGCAACGAGAACTGGATTGTGAGGCTTATGTCTGTAAACCTTGCAGCTGGGATATGGTGACAAGAGGATTGGGAATCCTTCAGCTGCCTAGCAAGTTTGGGGCCAACCTGGGCTACCCGAGACCCTGTCTCAAGCAAGCAAATC
The DNA here is from genome assembly GCA_025134845.1 of Neodon shergylaensis. NCBI lineage: Eukaryota > Metazoa > Chordata > Mammalia > Rodentia > Cricetidae > Neodon > Neodon shergylaensis. The sequence continues at coordinate 8,674,054 of JABTXL010008991.1, read as the reverse complement.
AGCAAAGAATAAAGACTATTGGGATAAGCTCCAAGGGAGCCACTTCCCAACCTTTGTCAGATCTTAAGACCATGTAACATTGTAGCATTAGCTTAAGGTTTACTCATGAAGAATTCAGCATAGCATCGTAGGGCTCTGGCATGGCCTCCCGGGCCAATTCCTGCTGGATTTTTGGTGTTTACCAATCATACACCTGGTCCTCAGTCCTGCCTTCCTTCTGAGCATCCCCAAGCCAGTGTGATCTTGGTTGTGTAATCGGTGCTGCCTTCTATGTCATTCCACAGCACATTTTTTAACTGTTAGCTATTTGCAGTGTTATGCCTAGTTTTGTTTTTGAGATGTGTGGCCCCCTCGGTTCTTGTTCTAGTTTATTTAGTTTGTTTCTTATATAACGCTCCTCCTCCTGGCCCAATCCCCACCCTCGCCCCTAGTGTAAAGGTCAGTGGATGATCTTAGGTGTCGTTTCTCTGGGCTTATCTACCTGTGTCTCTTGAAACACAATATCTCACTGATCTGGAACTCACGGACACTACATGAGACTAACCAGTGAGTCCCAGGAACCTGCCTGTCTCCGCCTCCCTTGTGGTAGGATTATAAATTTGTACCACACTACACTCTGCTTTTTTATGTGGGTTCTGGGGGTTGAACTAGGGTTCTTTTTTTTTTTAATATTTATTTATTTATTTATTTATTTATTTATTTATTTATTATGTATACAATATTCTGTCTGTGTGTATCTCTGCAAGCCAGAAGAGGGCACCAGACCTCATTACAGATGGTTGTGAGCCACCATGTGGTTGCTGGGAATTGAACTCAGGACCTTTGGAAGAGCAGGCAATGCTCTTAACCTCTGAGCCATCTCTCCAGCCCCCATGAACTAGAGTTTTTGTGTTGGTACAGTGGGCACATCTGTGCCTGGGTCATTTCCCCAGTCCTTAGAGCAGACATTCCTGATGCTGTCTCCTGCATATGTGGCAGTGTCTCTAGGGCTCCCTCCCTGAATCAGATTCAATCTCCTCAGATCCCTACTTGATCCATCAAAGGATTCAGCTGCAGGGCTTCCTGGAGCTTCCCGGGGTCTCCTTGTGAGGTCTCCAGATCCTCCCCAGTGACCACTGTCCAGACACCAGGGAATGGGAAGGCAGGTGCCTTCACTCCTTGGCTAATGAGGACATAGCAGCGCTTTGCCCATCCCGGGAGCCCTGTTAGCATGTCTCCTCTGAGGCTCTGTCTCTAACCAAAGACCTGTGATGATTGTGGGGTGCAAAGTACTCTCTGGGCCTCCTCCCTCTGGGGAGATCAAGTCTCTTCTCCCTTGGAATTCCCCCTGCTCCACTCCTCTTTCTCCCAACATGTCCACCTTATTGTCCCTGCCCCACCCCCAGAGCTGTCACACGGTAGAAAATACCGAATCAGCTTGTAGCTCTCAACCCCCCACTTTCGAGTTCTGGCACTCCTGAGCGGTGTCCTCCAAGATGGAAGGACCTCAGCTGGGCAGGCTGCTTCCCCAAAGGTTCAGCTGTAAGTTTTGAAAACATGGTCCCCACACCCCAGAGAGGGCATCGGGGACAGAGACCTGGACCCCACTGGGAAGTGTGAAAGAACCTGGCAGGGCCCCAATATCTGATTGCATTTGAGTGCCCGATCACTCAATCAGCCAGTGGCCAATAAACATTTATTGAGGACCCATAGTGCCATGCACTACCCTGGGCTCTGTAGAGATAGGATGGATCAAAGAGCTCAGAGTCCAGCGGGGAGACAGATAAATGCTGCCATGGAGGGGAACGAAATGCACTGTGCATTGACGCATGTAAAACATGCTTGATACCTGCTACATGCCAGCTGCATGTGGAAGATCCAAGAGTGCGTGGAACATTTAAAATACTCCCTAGGCCTTTGGAGACTAGCATCTATGGTTACGGGTGCACACGGGAATATGTAATCAGATGGAGGGACATCACCAACTAGGCATCCCTGGGAGTTATGCTGAGAGCTGGGGGCATGCTCAGTGCAGACCCTCTGCCTAGCATGTGGGAGACCTTAGATTTAATGATCAGAAACAGCTGCCACAGCTCCCCCACCCCGGCAAGTCGCAATTCAAAGAAGCAATACTTACATTTTGAGCTGAGTGCAGTGGCCTATGCCGACAGTCCCAGCAACTCAGGAAGTGGTGACGAGAGGATTGTTTGAGGTCAAAGATTAAGGTCAACCTAAACGGCAAAGTGAAACTCCACCCACCCCCTCTTCAAAAATACAAATCAGTCAGATGTGGTGTGCACTCTGTTAACCTCAGCACTTAGAGAGTAGAGGCGAGGCAGGCGGGTCTCTGAGTTCAAGGTCAGCCTGATCCTACACAGAGAGTTCTGGCCCAGCGAGGGCTACCTGGCAAGACCCTGTCTTAAAAACAGAAAAACATAGAAAGGAAGGAAGAGAGGGAGTGAAGGGGAAAGGAGCAGAGAGGAAGAAAAGGGATGAGAAAGAAGAAAAGGGAGGGGAGGAAATCAATCTATCTATCTCTGGATGGGAACAGAAGAGAGCTGGGGAGGAGAAGCCAGCCAGGTTCCAGATGTGAGCAGGGCAGCACTGCCGGCATCTGAGGGAAATGGTATTGGCTACAGTGTTTCCCAGATCCCCAAAAAGGGCAAACAGCCCAGCCCAGCCCACCCAGATTTCTGACCTTTAGAACCGAGAGACAAGAGCCTGTGTTGTTCTGAGCCACCGTTTGAGCAGCCGGAGATGAACATGTGTCCTCCACATGTGCTTGGACTAGGGAGTCTGGGAAACAAGATTGCTGTAATGCGTGACAGAGTCAGGTGAGGAGACGTGTGGGCGAGGACAAGGGCCCATTGACTCCCCAGGGGAGCTGAGGGGTGAGAGGATATTAGGAAAAGAACAGGTGCATGCCTGGGGACCTGGGACAGAAGTGTGCGAAGTGCTACAGGAAGAAAGAATTCGGTGTAACAAGGAGATCCAGAATGCTGGGTGTGTTTCTGGCACACAGGGAGGCAGGAGATCCAGCCAAGGAGACCAGAATCCCACCCCCCAGGAATGCATGAAGGCTACTGGACTGGCTGGGGGACCTGGAACTTGGTTGTAAAGCCACCCCAAGCTGCAGTGAGGGCTTGTGTGCTAGAAGACAGACAGGGAGGCTGCTGTCTGAGACCTTGATGGGGCATACAGGCAGCACAGTGGGAGGTTTGAGAACTGAAGAGATGCTAGACACAGAAGCTGGCCTGGTGGCATTGCTCACTGGTTCAGGATACTGTGATGTTGCTGCCTTGGACCACTTTGGGCCCCGAGGTACATAAGGAAGGGCCCCACGTGAGGAAAGAGGGCGAGCAGTGTCACGGGCATGTCAACACTGAGCCCTCCGACTTGGGGGTCAAATAACTGGCATTTATTCTCTAACAAGTATGTAGGTCAGAACCCAAGATCAAGGTATCAGCAGGGCCCCTGAAAGCTGTGAGAGAAGCCTTCCCAGCATCCTCTACCTGTATTCTGGTGCTCCTTGGTGTCCTTGGCTTACGGGAGCATCACTCTCTGTCTCTACAAACTGTAGAACAGAGAATCGTGGCCCCTAGGTTATTTGGAACCCCATGATTCAAATAGTGAAGACAGGAGGAATCCCCACTCAGCATAGTGTCTGGAGACTGAGGGTGGGTAATGCGTCTTGCTGGCTAAACAACCGCACACACATTTAAATACGTCACACCTTAGAGAAAACACAGGTGACTTTCCGGTCCTCTTAGTTCTTAGCCCAGGGCTTGCAACAGCCATGTAGTGGCCATGTGGTGAGTAACTGAGCAGGTGAAGTAACTCATCTGTGATGCTCTGCTGAGTTTATGTCCTCTTGTCTCCTATCTCCATGCAATCCTCTTGTCTCCCACACCATTCCTATCTTCGTGCACTGTGGATGCCTCCCAGGCCAGTGTCAGGGGCTGCAGGCATGCCGGGTAGCAGCAGATGGGACCTACTTTGGAGATGTGTGCCACACCCAGGGCAGCTACCTGCGGGTGCAGTACCAGTGTCTGGAAGGTGAGTCTCCAATTGGGTGGGGCATGGGAATTTTCTTCTTATGTCTGCTGTATGCCAGTCTGGAACTCCCCTCCCCACGGGTCAGATCTGCTGTGTGCAGACAACTTTCCCCCCAGCAGTTTCCCTGCGACCAGATGTTCCTGCCTCCTGGCCTGCTCCCTTGGGATCATTTGCACGCACGCATGCATGCATGCACGCACACACACACACACACACACACACACACTTCCTTTTAAAACCACTTCTTGAAGCATGATTTGTGTGTATATGAATGCTTTACCTGCATGTATGTATGTGTGCCACATGCATGTAGTGCCTGCACAGAAAAGGGTGAGGATCACCTTGAATTGCAGTTACAGATGCTGCTAGCCCACCACGTAGGTGCTGGGAAATGAACCCAGATCCTCTGCAAGAGAAACATGTGCTCCTACCCATTGAGCCATCTCTCCAGCCTTAAAATTAAAATATTAAAAATAATGAAATAACCCACATTTTCATAATTTGCAAAAAAAATTACAATAAAGGGAAACATCCTACCTTTCTACTTGAAAGCCCCATTTCTCCTAAGGAAACACTATTAATTATTGTGAGAAAGTTTTTCTCTACTTTTTAAAAATGCTTGTAGACATGACTATGAGTGATTATATATGCATTTTTAACTAAAATGTAATCATATAAGACATTAATTTACAACTTTACTTTTTTCATTTTATTTTATTTCCTGGAACTCACTCTGTAGACCAGGCTGACCTCAAACTCACAGAGATTGGCCTGCTTTTGCTTTCCCAGTGCTGGGATCAAAGGTGTGCATGGCCACCACCACCTGGCTTTGTTTTCATCTTATAATATATCCCAGACTTGTTTCTAAGTCACTTCCTTATGCTTTGAATGGCTGTGTTGGATTCCAGCATTTGCCTGTGTTGGAGTTCCCTTACGTGTGGACATGTAGCCTGCTCCCAGTTTTTCTCGGTTTCTTTTCACACTGCAAAGTCCACCCTTGTGCACACCTCTTTTAAGAAACACTTTTAATCCCAGCACTTGGAAGGCAGAGGCAGGTGGATCTCTGTAAATTCGAGGCCAGCCTGATCTACAGGATAGGACAGGCTCAATAGCAACAGCAAAACCCTGTCTTGAAAAATCAAAACAAAGTCAACCCCCCCCAACTTTGTTAGCTTCCTTCTGACCACACTCACCCCGATTCTCTTCCCCTTCTTTTTCCCACCCTCTTTTGCCTCCCAAAAAACCCCCCTCCACATTCATGTCTTTACATTTTGGGGGAAGGAGCGGCTTGGTTTTGTGACCCACTGAGTTTAACCAGGGCCTTTGGTGTGAGCAGGGCTGTGTGGTGCTGTTCACTGAAGCACGGGCAACTCAACAGTGGCTATACCACCTAGGCGACGGTGTCTCCCCTCCCCCAGCCGCCTTCCCCTGTCCGTGGCTCCCTAGTAAAGGGTGGGGCCCCTTGAGCCTCCCCCACCCTATGATTGGATGCTGCTCAGACCCAGTGTCGTGCAGGCCACTGCTGCTGTGCTTGTCTATCTTGACGTGAACTTGAGATTATCTTCAGAGAAGACAATAATCTTGCTAGTAGTTGGAACGCTAAGTGCATTTTAAGAGGGCTGGTAGACAGCACTAAATCACCCTCCTGAAGAGCTGCCTTAATTCACTTTCCTACACAGAAGGATGAGTACACCAGTTTCCCTTAAGGGTGAGACACTGCATTGTGCCATCCTGTGACAAATGACTCAGAAAAGCAACTTCTGCCCAGTGTGTGAGCCACAGGGACCTGCGGGGGGGGGGGGGGATGAGTCAGAGCTGGCAGGGTTCCAGCGGCATCCAGCACAGCAGAGTTGAGGCTGGAGGAGGACAGGTACAGGAGAGGGAGGCAGCCAGCAGGCAGGCTTTACCCATGGCCTCCGTTGGCTGGTCTGGGTGAAACACTGAGTTTCTCCCTCTCAGTGGTAGAGAAGAGAGAGCAAACGCTATGGCATCTCCTTCTGTTTGGTGGCTTTGCTAGTGGACAAAGAGTGTCTTTTGTCAGTCACAGAGTGTGATGCTTAGGGCAGATGTGTAGGGTGTGGCGTTTCCTCCTGTCCCTGTGAACCACTGTGTGCTGTCCAGAACTTTCCTCTGATTCATGAAGACAGAGTCAGTGGCCCTCTCCCGTTCACAGGGATTCCAGGTCTACACTGAGCACCCCTCACAGGCCCTACTGTACCCTGAGAACCCCCTCACGGGTTCCACTGCACCCCAAGCACCCCCTCATAAGTCCCATTGTACCCCTAGCACCCCATCATGGGCCCCACTGCACCCTGAGCTTCTCATCATGGGCCCCACTGCACCCCCTCACAGGCCCCACTGCACCCTTCACAGGCCCCACTGCACCCCTCATGGGCCCCACTGCACCCTGAGCACCCCTCCCAGCTGGGAGTGAGAGCCTCATGCCTTCCACCTCCCTCCCTAGTCTTCGCACTCACAGTTTAGTGCCCAGGCACGGGAAGATGGCAGTGCACAGGTTAGGAGAGGGCTGTGTGGAGCCCCAGCTAATTCTGCTTCTCTCACCACACCCACCCCACCCCACCCCAGCTTTTGAAGTTCAAGTCTTGTAAAGTTGAATATGAAGGCTGCCTTAACCAAATGGATTTTCTTGCAGGAGCGTTTGCTTTAGGGGCTTTAGCGATCGTAAAGTAGATCTGGATCCCGGGTGTCCTGGTTAAATAAATTAGGGCGCATTGTGCAGCTGCTGAAAAGGGAAGCACAGCTCTAGGACTGTCACACAGACCCATCTCTGACACATTAGCTTAAAAAGTGCCCCGTGATGGAGAGGAAACAGCTTGTACCATCTGTGCAAATAAAGGAGCGTGTGTGTGTGTGTGTGTGTGTGTGTGTGTGTGTGCTTGTGTGCCTGAAGCTCTTTCTACAAAGCGGCCCAGGTGGTGGCAATGGCTGTCACTAGGCAGCAGAACACAGGTCTTGAGGGCTGTGTGTGCTTCCAAGGACTGTCACCCTGTGGGTGGAGTGCTTGCTTCTTATGTGAGAGGCCCCGTGTTTGATCCCCGACACCACAGATATAAACAAAGGCATAGTGGTGCATGCTTGTAACCTCGGCATCTAGGAGGATCCCAAGTTCAAGGGCATCCACAATCACATATTGCGTTTGAGGGCTCGAATATGTAGACTCTGTCTCAAAAATAAAATTAAAAAAAATTAAATGTAAAAAGTCCGAGAGATGCAAACTGTAGAGGCTCTTGCAGCCTGATGACCTGAGATTGATCCCTGAAGGCCACATGGTAAAGAGAGAGAACTGATTCCTGCAAGCTATACATACATGAACATGCATGTTTGTGTATGGACACATGCACACGCGCATACGCACACATACACACACTAAACAAACATATAAATCTTTCAAAAGTAAAAGTAATCAGAAGGCAGAGGCAAGTGGATCTCTGTGAGTTTGAGACCAGCCTGGTCTACATAGTGAGTTCCAGATCAGCCAGCGTTATGTGAAGAGACCCTATCTCAAAATTAAATTAAATTAAAGGCCTTATATAAAAATAAAGGCCACATGGGTAGAGGAAGTGAATCTTGAGCAGAAACCCACATCTGTGAGTCACAGATTCACAAAGCATCTTGCTTGGGTCTGCAGGCCTGCGGCTGGTGGCGCCCAGTGACAGCTTCGTCTTCGACAATGTCACCATCTCCCTATTGTGGCTCCTTTCTCCCTACACTGGAAACCTGTCCTGTGTGCTCAGCATGGGAGATGGCCACACGTTTGACCCCTACTACCCTCACAGGTAAGAGTGACCTCTGATCCTTAGGGAAGGTTATATTGATCACCTTTGGCTGCATGACCAGCCGCCCCCAAACCTAGTGACTGGATCCGTTCTTTTCACTTCTGGTTCTGGGATGGGCGGAGCAGACTGCCCTGCTGGGCTGACCCTGAGGGTGGCGACTAACCAAGACAGACCTCACTCTCTCACCTGTCCCAGGGTCAACTGGATGTCAGCTGAGGGCCTGTGCTGTTCATCATCACAAGGCTGGCCTGGGCTTCATCCCAGTGCTATGGGGGCTTTCCAGAATTGAGTGTTGTGAGTGATGTCGAGCTCTTTTCTGTCAGAGCAGAGTGACAGACAGCTCAGCAGTAGGATGCTGCCGGGCACAGTGTGTTCAGGCTCCATCGTCACAATGGGAGCCATCTCCACCTGCCTCTGACCACCTTAGCTTGGTCACAGGGTCCTGGTTTGCATCATAGTTCAGCCACCATCACCCCCCACCCCCACCCACAGTCTGTGTGCCTTGGGCTATGTTGTTTCTCTCCAAGCCTGAGTTGCTTTGTCCCTGAACACAAGCCAATTGGGCTGGTGATAGTTCAGGGGAAAAGAACCTGAGTTTGGTTCTCCAGAACCCATGTAAAAAACAAAAGACAAAAACCCAGCCAGTGGTCTACCCTGTCACTCCAGGGTCATGGAAGCAGACACAGGAAGATCAGACTACCCTACTTGATGAGTTCTGGGTTAATGAGAGATGCCTGTCTTTAAAAAAAAAAGGTGAACAAGACCTGAAAAATGACATCTGAGGCTTTCCTCTTACCTCTACATGCACCCACATACACACGTACATGTGTGCGCACGCGTGTGTGCACCCCAGGCTGTCCCTTGAACTTCTGATCCTCTTGCTCATACCAAGGGCTTGAATTATAGGTATGAGCCACTATAAGCGTTCCCATTTATTTATTTTTTGCAATGGTGGGTCGTGAACCCAGGGTCTCACACATGCTAAGTTAGTGCTCTACCACTGAATTGAAGCCTCCTAGATGGGCTTAGCTGCCTATTCGTCTAAGAGGTAGAAACTTTAAAACTGAATCCCATTCCTACTGTGGGCTGAGGATAGAATCCTGCCTCGTGGAGAGCCAGCCTAATAAACCAGAGGCTTCACTTTTGGAAGCACCCATTTGACGTGCTTGTTCATACGCACAGCAGGCTGTTTTCTTTCTCTGTCCTGGAAAAACTCCTTATATCTGAGACTGTATTATGGGTCTTACAGGACAATTTATATAAGGCCAACTTTGTCCAAGCCCGGAATTGGGTAACCGTGTGCCCCCTACTGGTGCAACTGGGCATTGGCTGTTTTTTCTGTCCCCCCACTGGGAGTTGCTTCTATATCTGGGGTGTCTTGGGGTAACAATTGTGCTGAGAAAATGCTAATACACAAGGTATCAAGAGCCTTGGGGAGGAGTAGATGCACACAGAGCACTGTGAGCCATTGGGGAAAGTGATGCTGGGGCGTGCTCCAAAGCTGCAGTCTTTTGGGTTCGGGTGCAGAAGCAGAGGACCTAAAGCAATGTTCCCCAACCTCCCTAGTACTGTGACCCTTTAATACAGTTTCTCATGTTGTGCTGACCCCAACCATAAAATTATTTTCATTGCTACTTCACAACTGTAATTTTGCTACTGTTGCAAACCATAGTGTAAGTATGTGTATTTTCCAATGGTCTTAGGAGACCCCTGTGACAGGTTTGTTTGAGCCCAAAGGGGTCTCTATCCACAGGTGAGAAACTCTGCTCTAGGTGAAAAGAACTGGGCTGGGCCTGAGGGAGCAGATCATACCCTACAAAGCGCTCGTTCTCCCTGGTGCTCAGGGGTCTGAGGGAAGACGAGAGATCCTGAAAAACCCCACAGTGTGCTGGTCAGGAACAGCTGGTAAAACTTTCCCATCCAGGAGACTGTTCCTAGGAGATGGTGGGTAAAAAGGACTTAGAGGGACTGGAGAGACAGCAAAGCCAGTAAACATCTTGCAATGCAAGCATGAAGACCTGAGTTCGATCCCTGCACCCACGTAAAATGCCAGGCATGATGCATGTTCTTGGAATCCCAGGACCGGGAGGCCGAGACAAGAGGATCCCTGAAGCTCACTGGACTCATGAAGAACACCACCCAACGCTGACCTCTGACCTCCATACACTTGCACACATGACACACACGGGTGCGCGCACATACACACACACACACCCAAATAAACAATAAAATAAGTAATTGTTTTCAAAGGACTGGCAGCTGACATTTTCCAAGTCTTACCAATGCTGTTTCTATTTCTGAGGTGCTGCTGAGGTGTCACAGTGTGACCACAGAGCAGGGTGTGGTATGTGACATCTTTTTCTTTCAACTGAGACTGGCCTCAAAATCACTATGTGTCAGAGGATGGTCTTGAACTTCTAACTTTCTGCCTCCCCGTGCTGGGTGCTGGACCACAAGTGTGCATCATCACACCCCGCTGATAATGGAGTGCTGGAGATCAAACCCAGAGCTTCACACACGCTAGATGAGCCCTCTCCCCACCGAGCGACACTCCCGGCTCCCCCAACTTGTCTTTGCAAAGCATGGGAGTTGTGAATGCATGTGTGACTGCTGAAGCTTGTGCTCTCCTTGCCCCTCACAGTGTGGTCAGTCATGTGACTCACCAGTTCACCGCCCCTGGGGAGGTCACTGTGTTCGCTGAGTGTACAACCAGTGACTGGCACGTGACCGCTCAGAAACAAGTGGTGTTGCGAGACAGGATGGAGATACCTCACGTCACCGGGTGCACCGGCCTCTCCGGATCTGGAGCCAGCCTTCTCTGTCAGGCCGTCTTCAGGGACCCTCTGTGGATTCAGGTGGATCTGGATGCAGGTGAGTCTGCAGGATGGAACAGGTTGAGGCAAATGGGAGGATCAGTCTCCTCTGAATCTATCTAGCAAACTTGAGGCTTCAGTGCTTTAGCTACCCTCTGTTCATTTATTTAATGCCCCTGGTGTCTTCATTGCTCTAAGTGCTTGACCTATAATGTCCCACGCTATTGACCTATAATAGACTCCATGTTAATTTGCCGTAAGTCAGAAGGTTAGTGAGACATTGAGAACTCCCACCTTCTCAAGGCTCTTTCTGCCTGTCCACAATCCCATCTGAGAAACCACTTCCCACTGGGGGAGTTTCAATAGGAAGAGATGAGACTGGGAGGGCTGCCAGCTGGGCCCAAGCCCATCTCACACAGCCAATGGCAGCAATGACTGTGTCACCATCCTGTGGTCGTGAGCCTGGCAATAGTCAGCTGTACACATTGATAGAAGCCTGTCGACAGTTCTGGCTAGGGTCTGCTCAGATGGGACACAGTGTCTTCTAATTACTCCAGAGGCCGTTTTGATTGGTTACAACATCTACTTTGGTCAGCCGAGGTTTCCACCTTGATTGGTCACAGCATCCATTCTAATTATTACAGAAATCACTCTCGTTTGCCACAGTTTCCACTGTTTCTCAGCACACCCGTCCTAGCTGGCTGGTGCTTGGAGGGTTTCCATTGCTATTTTAAGTAGCCATCTCTTCTGTCTTATCCACAACAGCATTTTCCCTCAAGCACAGTCCAGTTAGAGATCTGAACTCAGCCCTGTTGACATAAATTATGCAACAATGATCTAGGATGATGGTGGCGATGATGGTGGTGGTGATGATGATGATGGTAGTGATGGCAATGATGATGGTGGTGATGGTGATGATGGTAGTGATGATGGTGATGATGGTAGTGATGATG
>JABTXL010008991.1:8589828-8662446 GCA_025134845.1 Neodon shergylaensis | reverse complement strand
GTGATGATGGTGATGATGGTAGTGATGATGGTGGTGGTGATGATGGTGATGATGGTAATGGTGATTACCATCAAATGAGGAAGGATCTGACTCGGTATGACCTCCTTCACTTGGACAGAGACTTAATGGGACTATGACGGGCTATGACACAGCACTCATGAGATTCATTTCTGCCCTTGTGTGCCTATTGCGTTATGAAGGCTGGTATGTGCATCTGGGGTAAATTAAAATAGTCTTTCATTGATTTATGTAGTCATCCTACAAATATAATTGTGTCAGCTCTTTGCCCAGTGAGGGGGAAGCAGGAATACAAGTGAAAGTTAAAGAGCCTGCTCCTATAGAGTTCTATAGTATCACCACCATCACCAAATGATCACCACCACCACTACCATCACCATTATCATCACCACTGCTTTAGTTAGGGTTTCTATAGCATTTACTTGGGGGCTGACTTACAGTTTTAGAAGTTCAGTCCATTGTCATCATGGCAGGGAGCACGACAGAATGCAGACAGACGCGGTACTGGAGCAGTAGCAGAGAGTCCTATATCCTGCAGGCAACAGAAAACTGCCTGAGACACTGGGTGTTATCCTGAACACAGGAAACCCCAAAGCCCACTCCTGTATGGATGTACTTCCTCCAACAAGGCCATACTTACTCCAGCAAAGCCACACTTCCTAATAGTGCCACTCCCTATGAACTTATGGGGGCCAATTACATTCAAACCACCACAAGCACCGTCACCAAATGATCACCACCATCATTACCACCACCAATACCTCCTCTTCCTTCTCCTCCTCCTCTTCCTTCCCCACTGTTTTTCATCCTCATCCAAATAAGGAGGGCGTTTGGCTTGACTTCTGCTGAAAAGGATACCATGTGGTTGTATACATCATCGCATTTTCAGCCAACTGCAGCGTTTGGCCTCTAACTAGGACAGTCATCTGCAGACTGCTGGGGAGGACCTACTTGGTGGAGAACAGGTTGAGATGCATAGTGACCGGTCCCAGGAGGTCATCGGTAGATGTTGAAGGAAATGCGTCCACCTGCTTTGGCTGACAATGAGACTTGAGGTTCATTCTTATGAACAAAATCCCCATGTCTGCCCAGAGATGTCTCTTTGTCAGCTTCCCATCCCAAGTGTCCCTGTCACCTAACTTCTATGTTCAAGGGTATAAATAAATAAATAAATAAATAAGTAACAATGGGTCTGGGGCTGCTGCTCAGTTGGTAGAGTACTTGCCATCCAAGAAATCCGGGTTTGATGCCCAGCACCATATAAACTGGGCATGGTGGTACTGCCTGTGATCCTAATGTTTGAGAGGTTCAAACAGGAAAGTCAAGAATTCAAGGCCAGCCTCTGCTACATGGTGAGGTCAAGGCCAGCCTGGACTAAATTAGAACCTGTCTCAAAATCAAACAAACGAACAAAGTAAAAATGAGCAGAGCTGGGTGATGGTGGTGCACACCTTGAATCCCGGCATTTGGGAGGCTGAGGTAGGTGGAACTCTGAGTTCCAGGCCAGACTGGTCTACAGAGGGAGTTCTAGGACAGCCAGGCCTAGTCAGAGAAACCCTGTCTTGAAAAAAACAAAAAGAAAACAAAACAAACAAAAATAGGTAAGACCCAAAAAGTAAAAAAATAAAAATAAAAAAATTAAAAATCACTTATTAATTCAGTATTGAGAAATAGTTACAGTCAGCATTTAGGAAGTGTGGTCCATCCTTAGATATTTCTTTGGACTCATATCTTTATGTCTGCCCCAGAATCTGACATCAGAGATCAGTCTGAACTCTCTTAGAATGCTAGCTGCATAGCTGGTAATAGGCTTCCTGAATTTCCCTTACCCCGCCTAGGAGCTGGGGTGCCTTACGCTGTGCTTTCGGGTAATATAACTCTGGCTGAGTTCACCACCCAGAAGGGCTTGAGACCTTACAATCTGACTCTGGACAGAGACACCCAGGAGCTGCTGGGCCCTGGGAGGCACCATCTGAACATCCAAGCTGTGACCAACAGCACCGCCTCCACCCCTTCTGGAAGCATCACTGTTCACTTGGTGGAGCTCCTGTCAGGGCTGCAGGCCTCCTGGGCTTCTGACCACGTGGAGCTTGGATGTGACCTGGTGGTCAATGTCTCAGTGGCTCGTGGTACCCTGGAGGAGGTGACCATTGAGGTGGCAGGACTCAACGCAAAGTTCTCGCAGAAGGAAGAGAGTGGTGGGCAGTCATCCGGGACCTACCACGTGGCGATTCCTGTTGAAGGTACTGGGGTTGGTAGCTCCCCTTTCCAGGCCCCCTTTTTATATTTCTGATTTGGTTACATCAATTTTTTAGTCCTGGGTACAATGATGGCTTACCTGGTGACCCTACCTGAGACCCTCCTCAGTAAGGGAATACATACTGTCTGCTACCCTTAGAGTTTCTAGCTGTCTGCAGGGGCTCTCAGCTTGGACACTTCTCATGGTTTTTTTTTAATCCATAGAGAATTTCATATATGGATATAATACATTTTTATCATATTCGTCCTTTTAGTCCCCTCCCAAAGCCAGTCTTTTCACAGGGTGACATTCTCTACCTGTGTGTAATTAAGTGTCGTGCTCCTTCACCTGTGTTTCCCCAGAGCCTTGCCCCAGGCCTAGTGTATCGTAGGATTCTTCAGTGCGCAAGAGGCCATGAGATTCCAGGGTTGCCCTCGGTCAACCAGACAGAAACACCGAGAGAGAGAGCTGTCTCCACTTGTGTCACAGAATTGTGACAATGTCAGTGACTCTTTCCCCTTTGCATCTCAGGCACCTTTCTGGTCACCGTACGTGTGCAGAACACTGTCTCAGACTTGAGCATGGATGTGGGAAACGTCACCGTCACAGGCAAGGCGTTTGTACTCTCAGGTCCAGGGCCCTGAACCTGCCAGAGCCAGACAGAGCTGTGAACGCAGGGTCCATTCCACAGTCTCAGAACCCTCTGGGTGCTCTAGAGACACAGTCACAGAAAGTACCAGAAAAGCTCTGTGCTGAACGGGACTCCTCCGATGGCACAGTGCAGTGCTCAGCTGTAACATTCACATGATCTCAGGCATTCTAACAGAGAGACATCCAAAGAACATGAGGCAGGCTGAAGCCTTTGTCACCTCTCCTGTGATGGCCTAAGGGCATGCCTCAGCAATAGAGTTCTTGCACACAGAAGCCCTGAATGCCACCCCCAGTGCTGCAAAATAATAACCAAAACATATAAGATGAGAGCTGCGGAGGGGGCTCAGTGGGCAAGCTGGATGGTTAAGTGTGAGCACCTGCGGTCAGAACCCCAGCACTCAGGCCAAAGTTGGGTGAGGCAGCTGCAAACCTGCCACCCACTAACTGAGCCTTGTCACCTGTGGGTCTATCACCTGCATGGGGCTCTCCATGTTCTTAGAACCATTTACAAAGACATCTCTGGGCACATTCAACATGGTCTTCCTTTGTTTTTCAGAGTCTTTTGTTTTGTTTTTGAGAGGAGTCTTACTGTGTTGTCTAGACTTGCCCCTCCTTGACCCCAAGCTGGGACCTTAATGTACCACAACTCTTGCATGACTCTGCCTTGACAACTTCTAATAATATTTTCTGTTCTCGTTATGTTCACAGCCCCTTCCAGTCTCCAAGAACCACCTGGAATGAATGCTGAAGCAAAGAATGTGAGTATCTTTAAAACATTTAAGTTCACAAGAAAAGACATCCAAGCACTTTGCTTTAAGTTTGGGATTTGGAAAGTTTCTCTCCTACCTGGTCCCACAACTATTCAGTTCCAAAGAAATACACAGAGACTTATAATAATTATAAACTGTATGGCCAATTAGCTCAAGCTTATTATTAACTAGCTCTTACATCTTAAATTAGCCTATAATTCTTTTTTTTTATGGATTTTTTCGAGACAGGGTTTCTCTGCAGCTTTTGGTTCCTGTCCTGGAACTTGCTCTTGTAGACCAGGCTGGCCTCGAACTCACAGAGATCCACCTGCCTCTTGCCTCCCGAGTGCTGGGATTAAAGGCGTGCGCCACCACCGCCCGGCTAGCCTATAATTCTTGTCTATGTTTAACCACATGGCTTGGTACCTTTTCTCAGTGAGGCATCCTCATCTTGCTTCCCCTGTGTCTGACTAGTGATTGCATCTCTGCCTTTCCTCTTCCTAGAATTCTAGTCTGTCTGCCCTGCCTATACTTCCTGCCTGGCTACTGGCCAATCGGCGTTTTTAATTAAACCAATATTAGCGACAAATCTTTGCAGTGTACCAAAGCATTATCCCACAGCAAAGATACTAATAGGACCCCCAGGAGTCTCCAAGCTGTCCTGAAGTTGGAAAGAGGCCTAGAAACGGGTTCTCTAATTATAACAGGGTTAGGCTGTAAAAAATAAGACACTGGGTCATGTAGGCAGACCTTAGGAAAAAAGTAGCACATTTCTGTTAAAAAAAAAAAAAGAAGTGAAATTGGAAATCATGGGGGAAATTAGAAAGTATTTCTATCTAAAATCCTAATGGCAATACAGTTGATCCGCATTTGTGGCTGCAGCCCAGGCGGCACTCAGAGGGAAATTCTTAGCCATTAGCATTTATTTTGGGGAACAGGCTCGCGTTCTTTCGTGCTTACGCCAGAGTCTTCAGCTTCTTCCCCTTGACACTGTGCATGTATTTACTGAGTAAGAAAGACCTACCACGCAGCTGCAGGGTTCATGAATTGACCTTGGGGCTAAGGACGTGATGTGGGAAAGGCAGGTGCGCTCTCTGCCTTCAGGAAGCTCAGAGGCGGACACAGGAGAAGAAGGAAGGGGCTGAGAATTTGTAAGTGGCTACCCAGAGTCCATCAGGTGTGCTGATGGCGATGGCCAGAGTGTGGTCTCCTGGATGTGCCCAGAGGTGACTTGAGGACTGAGAGGATGGATCAGTGGGTAAAGCTCTTGCTACAAGGTGTAAGCAGAACATCCACTTACAAGATGGAAAGTGGAGGCCTGGGAACTTGCGGGAGCTTGACAAAGGCCAGTTAGCCAGGCCTATGCAGTGGAGATGAAGAGCCTGGCTCTCAAACAAAGTGAAAGGTCGGGACTGACCCCTGAGGTGTCCTCACACCTCCACACACTCATGGTGTGCACAGCCCATCAGAGGATGCGTTCCTTGTCTTATTCCGGATCAAGGTGTGAACAAGAGGACCCATAGCTGAGTTGTTTAACAGGGCCCAGCAGCAACTACTCCCAGAGTTCACTGCGGGCCCATTGATTCCTCTCCTGGAACTAACATAGTGTCCACTGTGGCCCAGCCAGCACCCTCTCCTCTTCCTTTGGGTGCTTCTGAGAGACCATCCTGAAGGAAGCTTCCCTGACTCTGTACAGGGAAAATGCGGCAACCCTGGGAGTCAAATGCTAGCAAGTCCTCAGAGGGACAGAGACTAAGACCGTGACTGAAGGACACAGACTCGTGACTTCCTCTGAGACTTGGCTGGCCCTAAGACCTGTATTCTTTGCAGTTTCTCCTTTCTTTGTGTGTGCATGGATATGAGCATGCAGTGACCAGAGGCCACCAGGCATTGTTCCTCGGGAGCCGTCCCCTTTGGGCTTGGTTTGGTTTTTGAGGCAGGGTCTCTTGTTATCCTGGAGCTCATCATGTGGTCTAGTCTGGCTTGCCAGTTGGCCTGAGACTCATCTGTCTCATTTCCCCGAGGCTGGCACTACGAGCACCTGTTACTGCCCTCAGCGGGCTTGGGGGCTGAATTCAGGTCATCACCCTTCCAAACTGGGTCACCTCTTCCAAATCCCTCAAGGAATTCTTAATCTATTGCCTCCATCTTCCAGTCTCCCGCTTCCTCTAACTGAATCCTCTCTAACCAAGCACAGGCTGCTCTCTGAGTTTTAAGTGTCCTTTCATGTCCCTGTCTTTCCTGTCCACCTTAAGGGCAACAGTTGGGTCTCTGTTACCGCATCTCCGGTCATTAGCACAGGACCTGGCTCAGAATGACCTCTGTCCATGCCTACACTGGAGACAAAGCTAGGTACCCAGGGAATCTTAGGAAGACACTCCAGGCCTCCTGAGGGAAACCCCAGAACAGAAGGCCATCCAGAACTTTCTCTGCTCTGAGCCTCACTCTGTGGCCTCTGTCAACACATACTGCTTGGGGTTGGAGGGTATGTTGGCGGCAGCACTCTACAGTGAAACTGAACTAGAGAGTGTTGTCTCACCGGTGGTTACTTGCTCTCCAGGGAGACAAAGGGGACATGAAGGTGTTCACTGAGACTGAACTGTTCGTGGATCACTTCACAGAAGCCACACTGAGCTGGCCAGATGACGACCCAGACTTGGGCTTCTGCTGGTCCTGTGGTAGGTGGTGTACACTCTCCAGCCAGCCCACCCCATCCCCCATCACTGATGTGCGAGCATCGCCAGGCTCGCCGATGCTCATCTTCATCTGTCAATCATGTCTTCATCGGACACGACCCATGCCCGACACTGTCAACCTGTGTGTACCAGAGTGTGAGCCACAGAAATGGGTGTGGAGGAGTAACAGCAAGCCAAGGAGGGGTGGTGGCCCCGAAAACAGGTGACAGGACCATGAGGAGATTTAAAAACAGTAACACAATGTAAAAGCCAGACTGCTTTGTTAATTGACAGCATGCACTGGCAAATCCTGATAAATCCCGTGACGAGAAAGTCCTGTTCTAAGAGAGTCATTCTCTCCCAACACACAACACCATAAACACACACACACACACACAAACATTCTACACACAGTCTTTATCTTCCGTGGCTACTTTTATAACTTAGATTTCTAAAAATGGAGTAACTGAGGCTTATGAGACAGCTCAGCTTGCTGCCAAGCCTGACAACCCGAGTTCAGTCCCTGGAACCCACGCCGTGGAAGAGAAAAATGGGCTCCTTCAAGTGGTCCCTGTCCTCCACATGCATCCATGATGTGTGTGCTCATGAACATGTGTGGGCATGCACACAAACACACACAAACACATGCATGTATGTATACACGCAGGTATGCATGCACACGCATGCACATGCCCCCAAAACCAAAATAAAATGGGATAACTGGCAGTTGGGCACCGTGGCTCAGCCCTGCAACCCTAGCACTCAGGAGGCAGAGGCAGGAAGATCATCTGTTTGAGGCTAGATCAGGCTGTGCAGCCAGACTGGGTCTCAACAAAACTGAACCACCACCGACAAAAGCCTAACTAAACCACAAAGCCCATGGTGTGTCAGGCTCGGGGGTGCTGTGCCTAAGTGTCTACTGTCTCTCTCAGGACATTGCTGGACTCAGTGGAATGACTGTGTGGAGAGGCAACTGCTCCACACAGACCAAAGGCGGCTGGTGCTCCCTACCTCCTGTCTGCCTCTGCTCAACACTGCTGTCACCCTACACCTGGCTATCCTAAGGGGCCAGGAACTGGAGAGAGAGACAGAACAGTGCCTCTATGTGTTTTCTCCCCTGGACCTCCGGCCTCAAATCAGGTGAGGCATGTGGCCGTGCCCTGACTCTCTTCACCTGCCCACAGACCAAGGCTCTGTCCTGGTTAGGTTAGGACATTGGCAGCTCTTACTTCATCTTTCATGTCCCAAGCTCTCCACAGACTCGAGAACTGGGCCAAGACTAAGCAAATGGTCATGAACGGGAGCTTTTTTTCTTTATTCTCTGTCCCTTCCAGCTGTGAGAAGAACTGCCGGCCAGTGAAAGCCGACCAAGACATTCTGCTTACAGTCACTGTGGGCCATGGAAGCCCAGCGGCCACGTTCAGCTGGTACTTAGATGACACCTCATCAGAGAAGGTGAGCTGTCACAACCACTCAGGAAAACTGAGTCCTCCGAGAGGATCAGACTCACGTTGCATGCCAGGTCCTGAGCCAGGGTGCGCCAACCCCACTTGGAGCCAGCGCAGGGAGGTCAGGAAGATTAGGGGACATGCTTCCGAGGGGTCTGAGGGAATTCTGACAGGTGAACGGATACAAAGGAGCCAAGTCTGTGGGGAGGCAGACTCTGTTGCCCTCAGCTAAAGCCACCTGCAGGAGTCTGATGGCCTACAGCTGATGAACAGGAAAACCTAGCAACCTGGCACCCATGCTTCAAAGACCTGCAGCACACCTCACATGGCCGAGGTCCCTCAGGACCATACTGGGAAGGATGCTTCTTAAAACTGCTTGCTCTCACTCTTTTCTCTGCCCTGTTTACTTGTCGATTCCCTGGGGAGTTCACCCTCCATATGTGACCTGCATCCACATCCCTCCTCAGGCTCCTCCCTCCACTAGTCACCTATACACACTCCTCCTCAGGCTCCTTTTCTGGGAATCTGACCTCAGACAAGAGACAAAGCTGGAGATTGACTACGTACTGACCCCCAGAGTAGCAGCAGAGCCTGCCATTCATTCCTCAGAGAGAAGTCTGTCAGGCCTGGAGATGGAAGCCATGGGACTAAGAATGTCCAGGTTCCTACCCCACAGACTCTAAGGCCCTCAGTGCTGTTCTCTTGCAGGCTGAGCCCCTCCCTGATGCCTGCAGACTCAGAGGATTTTGGCCGCGCTCGCTGACCCTCCTTCACAGCAACTCTTCCACGCTGCTACTGAACAGCAGCCTCCTGCAGACCTGGGGACCTGTTGTTCGGATCCGGGTCACAGGTGAGAAGCAGCCACCCTACCTCCTGTCGCAGAAAGAAGATGGACTTGAAAAGG
Source organism: Neodon shergylaensis (assembly GCA_025134845.1). Classification (NCBI taxonomy): domain Eukaryota; kingdom Metazoa; phylum Chordata; class Mammalia; order Rodentia; family Cricetidae; genus Neodon; species Neodon shergylaensis. Next base: position 8,653,762 of record JABTXL010008991.1, on the reverse strand, counting down.
CTAAAATAAGGAGCTTCAGGCTAGCAGGGACGAGGGTGTGGGCTTTCTACTTAGGAGACTTCGGGCAAAGGATTTGACTTCTGATGACCTCAGTTTCCTAACATGTAAAGCTGGGGTGATAGAAATACCTGCCCTGGGGTTGTTAGCACACAAGATGGCTGACAGAATACTAGTGAGGCAAGCTGGCCAGCCTATGTCAACCTCTGTTTCCTACCAGAAGAAGCCAAAGTTACGCATTGACAATGAGCCCAGTGCTCCAATAGAGAGTCACAGAACAAAGATGGCTACACTTTTTTTTTAAAAAAAATTCTTTTGATGGCTATGCTTCTAAGAACATGTCTTTTCCCTCAGTTTCCTGCTAGGACTGCAGGCAAGTACCGCCTGTGCTGCCTGTGGATTCTGTGTTTTCTAACGCAGCCCACGGAGCACCCACAGCCAGACAAACAGAGGCACTGGTTCAGTGGACGCTCTTGCTCCACCTCCGGCCATCTCAATGGAGTTAGGCTAGGGCGTTAGTGGTAACCAATTAAGATTCTCCTTTGCAGCTGCTGGTGGCGGCGGCGCATGCCTTTAATCCCAGCACTCGGGAGGCAGAGGCAGGTGGATCTTTGTGAGTTAGAGGCCAGCCTGGTCTACAAGAGTTAGTTCCAGGACAGGCTCCAAAGTTACAGAGAAACCCTGTCTCCAAAAACAAAACAAAACAAGATTCCCCTTTCCTCGGCTCTAGCGGCCTCGTATTCTTTTTGAACCAAGTAAAATGGCACATTGCTGCAGAACAGATGGGGGCTCACAGCTGAGGGTGTGGGAATGGAAAGAGATGGCTTCTGGGTAAGCTGCTCATGAAGTCACTATGAGGAAGTCATTATTGGTTCCACCTTACAGATGACAGAGGTCAAGTCCAAGGCCACTTGGACAGTAAATAGCAGAACCAGAATTCCAGCTCCATATCTGCCTGAGTCTCTCTCCTCCCTCCCTCCCTCCCTCTCTCTCTCTCTCTCTCTCTCTGTCCATTTTCTCAAAGTGAGCCTCATGGACTTGCATTGGGGATAATTGTTAGGTAGGAGTATTTTGGGGCTTACCCCAGAATCTCCAGAGAGATCAGAGGGTTCAGGGCTGCAGAGGTCCAACAATCTTTGCTTAACAAGCTCCCCAGGTTATCCTGAAGAGGGGCTAAGTTTCTAGACACACAGTCCCCTAAGCACATGAATCTTCCCTTCCCAGCACTGACCAGCCATGCCTATGGGGAGGATTCCTACGTGATTAGCATGCTACCTATACCGGAGGTGCCCGCCTGTGCCATCGTCCCAGAGGAGGGTACTGTCCTGACGAGCTTTGCTGTCTTCTGCACTGCCGCCACAGCCCCAGGCCCCCTGGAGTACTGCTTCTGTCTGCAATCAGGTACCAGCTAGAGATGCTGCTCTCCCTCAGCCCCCAGGATCATCTTCTCCAAGAGCAGGGATTATCCCTGTCTGGGAGCTGTAATAGAATCTATTCTAGAATGGAGGGAGACTGGCAGGATGAGGGACTCTGAAGCCTTGGTCATCCCCAAAGCCCTGGCCCAGTCATCAAACCAGAAGGACAGCATCCAACAAGCCCAGAGGATACACTGACTTTGTCCCAGTATAAGGTATAAGAGAGGGTTAGATGAATGAAGAGACCCAACAGGTATGGACACACTGGGTCATAGTCTTACACACACACACACACACACACACACGAGAGCGAATGAGTGAGCAAGAGAGGGAGGCACCGCAGAAGGGGGCACTGCACCCCTTTAAAAGTCAGGAGCTAGAGCTAGCTGGAAAGACAGAAAAAGATCTGGTTCATAGAACCTTCAACACTTTCATTGACCCCAATTTGTAAGTGGTAGGAGAGAATGACAGTGTCCCAGGACAAGCAACTCTCAAAGAACTTTTTTTTTAACATAGATTCTCAGAGGGTGACCATTAAAGACCCTACCTACACTGCATGACGCCCCACACAGTCAGCCATGTCAATCGACACAACCATACCCAGACGAGCAATGGACATGAAGGGCGGCTCGGGGCAGCTCCCTCCATTTACTGTTCCATTTTGGTGGCTGCTGGTTCTCCCTGTGGCCATGGGCATCTGGGGATCATCACAGGAGCTCTGTGTGGGCCTTCGTCCAAGAGAAACTTTCTTCCAAACTGAGGCATCAGGAGTGGTGCTGGCACACTCCACAGTATCCTGCCCCAGACACCATATGACATAAACAGTGTACCTTAACTAGGGAGAGGTGGGTGGAAGCCCTTCTAGGGAGCATCGTCTTCATTGGATGCCCATCAAAGAATGCGCAAACACTGGGCTGTTAAGAAGGTAATGGCTGGGTCTGAGCGTGGAAAGAAAAAGGAAACCCAAGCGAGGCAAGTAGTCCCCTTTGTACCCAAAGGGAGAGGCCAGATATCCCCCTTCGTCTCATCCCCCATCTCATACAGGAGAACAAGACGGCAAAGAAATGTGATTGGACGGCACTGACTGTTTAATTGCAAGTCAATAGCTTCATGATTGTCTGCACACTGCATGCACAATGACTGGAGACTTCCGTGATGTGCGGGTCTCCTTTAAGAAACAAAAGATAGTCATCTATTCACTTAGGTTTACAGCATACAGACGCCAAATGCCACGCTGTGTTCTCGGTGCTAGGCTTGTAGCATTGGACACAACAGAGAAAATCCTTAACTTCATGATCGTTAACATATAGTGGTAGAGACAGCAGGCAAGCCATGCCATGTACCAAGGGGCGTGGTTTGAGACATAGCAACTGGGAGGCTCTCTGTAGGTGCAGTGGGGCAGGTCGGCGGCAGAGTGATTGGTCTGGAGGGCTTACACGCGGGAGGCACCAGAATCCACCCCCACAGTATAAAACCAAACCCTGAACCAACACTGACACCAAGGGAAGTGACTCGTGTCTACAATCCCACCGAGCACTTCAGAGGCTGGTGCAGAGGGATTGCTGTGAGTTCAAGACCAGCCTGGGTTCCATGGTGAGTTCTAGGCCAGCCTGGACTGCAGAGTGAGACAATGTCTCAGAAAAGCAAAGAACAACGAGACACCCCCCCCCCAGGCAAATAACAAGAAACAAACAAGCAAGGGGCTGGCTAGATGGCTCATTGGGTACCCGTGCTTGCTGCTCTGGACTGGGACTTGAGTTTAATCCTCACACTCACATAAAGGTGGTAAGAGAGGACCAATGCCATGAAGTTATTCTCTGCCCCCCCGTGTGTGCTGTGGCATGTGGGTATAAACATACACGCACATCTCTCTCACATCACACACATACGCGCATATCACATACATCACATACACACTTATGAAGATTAAAGCAAGCAGAACCCACCCACCTAACCCACGTGGCTGATCCCAAAGGGTGCGGAGTTTTAGGGGCTGAGTTTCTCTTCTCCCCTGCTGCTCTTCCTTTCTCTCCCCCTACTCCCTACCTTCTTTTTGTTCGTGTTGTAATATGGTTTTTACCACATTGTAAAAACAAAAACACCAAAACCAAAACAAACCCGCCTGGGACTGAAGAGTTGGCTCAGTTGTTAAGAGAACTCGTTGCTCTTCCAGAAGACCCAGGTTCTATTCCCAGCACCTACATGGTGGCTCACGACCATCTATAGCTCCAATTCGAAAGGATTCATCACCCTCTGCTGGCCCCTTTAGGGATCAGGCATGTGTGTAGTACACAGATATACACGTGCGCAGAACAACTATACACATAAAATAAAAACACATTTTGGGCTGGAGAGATGGCTCAGGGGTTAAGAGAAATGGCTGCTTTTCCAGAGGCCCTGAGTTCAAATTCCCAGAAACCACGTGGTGGCTCACAGCCATCTATAGTGGGAGTCAATGCCTGCCTCTGGTGAGCAGAGGAACATGCAGACAGAACACTCATTTAAATAAATAAATCTTTAAAAAATAATCTTTAAAAATGTTTTAAAATTTAACCACCACAAAAAAAAAAACACCCACTTGTAAATGGAGAAGGTCCTTCATTTTTTTTTTTCGAGACAGGGTTTCTCTGTGGTTTTGGAGCCTGTCCTGGAACTAGCTCTTGTAGACCAGGCTGGTCTCGAACTCACAGAGATCCGCCTGCCTCTGCCTCCCAAGTGCTGGGATTAAAGGCGTGCGCCACCACCGCCCGGCTCAATTTTTCATACACTTTAGGGAAATGATTCTACAGGTACAGAAACCTGTGGATTTCTAGAATGGCTGCCACGCCACCAATAACTAAGATTTCTCTGGCCCTGTGAGCAGGAGCAGGCTCTGCCCTCCTCATTACTTTGCTTCCACTGTGCCAGGTTCCTGCCTCCACTGTGGCCCTGAACCAGCACTCCCTGCTGTGTCCCTACCACTTGGCAAAGAAAAGGATGGCTTTGTCCTGACGTTGGTCATCTCTGTCACCAATCAGGCAGGGGACAGACAGCAGACCCAAGTGGCAGCTAAGGTGGGTGGTAGCGATGCCTGGTGTTTCTTTCCTGGGAAATGCCTCCACCCAGCTGAACCTCAGGAACTACGAGGCATGTGGAGGCGGCCGAGGGCACGGGTGATGAATCGCCTATACACTCATTCCTTCCGCAAATATTTACAGAGTACCCATCCGCCGTGCGCCAAGTCCTGAGGATACAGCCGCGGACACATGCCTTTGTATATCTTATGACTTAGTAGCCAGAGTATGGGAAAGTCCTGGGAGCAGGGGCGAGTTGAAGCAGAAGGGCAGAGATCAGAGGACTGAACTCTGGGCTGAGTCTGGAGAGGTCTCAAGAGAAGTTCATGCATGGCTGGGAGGCAGGTGCAGGTAGGGGATGGGTAGGATGAAGAGGGCAGCTGGAGGTGGAGTGTGGGTTTGCCCCAAAGATGTGGTGTTGGAAACCATCAGCTGCCTGGTGCAAACGGGTCGGGTCGAGGTGCCCTCCAGTCACAGGAAGTTCCCGAGAGCCTTTTACCAGGCTTCCTCTGCTCCCAGACCCAGGACTTTAGGATCCAGTTTCTTGAACAAAGACCACTGAGTCTGTTTCTGGTTTCCTTGTCAGGTGGGCCGTGGGAACACAGGTAGTGACTGTGTGACATTCCAGGCTACTGTGGCAGAGAGAATCTCCTCAGCTCTGCAAGATGAGCACGGCGGTGACCGGTTTCTGCAATTTGTCAAGGCTGTGTCTTCTGAACTTAACCAGGAGGACCAGAGCCCAGGCTCTGGGCAGCTTAGAACGGATACCAAACAGAAGGTGCATGAAATGGGTCCTTTAAAATCTACATGTGACTTTTTGGGGGGGGGGTGGGGCTCATGAATCAGAGAAACCTTGAGTGTCTCCCAGTGGTCACTGTCACTTCCTGCTTTAATTCTTCCAACGAGTGGCATAAAGTGAAGAAAGGTATCTTCTTCATTGGTGACCCACTTTCTCTGCCCAACACCATGGAGTCACAGCCTTCTGGAAGCTGAAGGGGATTTGAGAGCCTCACTCCAGCTCCCTCATACTAAAGATGACTGGAGGAGGAAAGTGAAGGCTGAGAACTTTCTGGAAGCTGTAGGGGAGAACCTGCTTCTTAGTGTTTCCAGCTTCTAGAGGTCATCGCCAGTCCTAACCTAACCCCCTTTTCCATGTCTGCGTGTGTGTGTGTGTGTGTGTGTTTACATAGGCTCTAGGCAATGGAGCTTAGTCTTCATTCTTTTATTTTGTTTGTTTGTTTTTGAGACAGGGTTTCTCTGTAGCTTTGGAACTTGTCCTGGAACTCGCTCTGTAGACCAGGCTGACCGCAAACTCACAGAGATCCGCCTGCCTCTGCCTCCCGAGTGCTCGGATTAAAGGCGTGCGCCACCACCACCCAGCTAGGTTTACATTCTTGCATACTAAATATGTAAGTCGTCAAACTACCAACATCCCCTTACAACCTTTTTGAAACCCTCCCTCTCCATGCATCCTCTTCCCACCTATGCACACACCACCAATCTCCTTCCTCAGTGTTCCCACCTCTGTCTTATGGAGACCCTTGCGATTATACCACTCCCACCTGTAGCTGCCAAAGGATCTCCCCACGTGAAGGTGCTGGGCTGAACCATATCTTCAGAATGATTTTGTCAAAGCACCTTTTCTTTCTTTCTTTTTTTTTTCTGCAAGGCAACATGGTCACAGGTTTCAAACATCTGGATGTGGGTATCTTTTGGCCATTATCCTGTCTGCCCTACCTCCAAGTCTACAGAGCCCAGATGAGCCTAGTCATTCCTGGGACCCCAAATTCTCCTGCAAGGCCTTCTCAGAGCCTTTGAAATTATCTTTCCCTTCCTGCCCTTTCTCCCTCTGTGCCAAGGTCAGAGAGCTTGTGCTGAGATCGCTGTCCGTGCTCAGCACTGACCCGGAGAACATGCAGAGGGTGCAGGGTTTGGCTGAGGCGCTGAGAGAGGTGACCCGCCATAGCGAGGAGCTCACCTCGGTGGCTCAGGTGAGAATTTCCAGTGGCCGGGCTAGGCCAAGGCACACATTCCTCCATGCTCTGGGCCCCTCCAGTACACTCCATGCTCTCTGAATGGCCAGTCCCAGGCAGGGGCTCACACTCTTTTTCCTTCTTTGGGTGAGGCCAGCGGGAGGCCAGTCAGGTCCTACAGCACGCAGCTGAAGCTCTGTTGACAGCCAGTGCCAAGGTTCATCCTGAGGATCAGAGACGCCAAGAAGCCATCAGGGCCATGTTTCAAGCGGTGGGGACCGTACTGGAAGCTTCCCTCAGCCAGGGATCTGAAGAGCCTATGGAGGCCAATAGCAGCCAGGTAGGTGCCCTGGACCAGAGGCAGCCCTCACCCACACTGCGTGCCTAGCTTGTGCTTGGATTGCGAGTGGATCTTTCTCGACAGTCCACAGATGCTGGGCGGGTGCGTAAGGTTACAGTGCTTCTTGGGAGCTGGGAGGAAGGTTCTGGAAAGCAGAGTGTGGGGCAAGTATACAGAACAGGGCTGCTGCACTCAGTGAACCCCGCCTGTCACTTGGGAGCCAAGTCATGCAAGCTCCCTAAGCCTGCTTCCCTCGTCTGTAGCTGGAGCCACTCTGTCTCGCCCCCATCCGCTGTCCATTGCGCGGCTTATCTGAACCATTTTTGCAAGTTTGGGCAGTGTTCTGGCTCTTGCATCCAAGCAGACAGAATGTCTTTGGGAGTCAGCCTCCTAGGGCAAGAAAGGAGGGGTAGGTGTGGCTTCCAGAGTCACTGGTGGGCCTTGGGAGTACTGGCTCTCAGGACTGCATCATGGCGGAGCCACAAAGCCCAATTTGATAACAGCTGCTCCACAGCCCTTCATCCCATGAGCCACCTTCTCTATTCATAAAGAACCGAAGGACAGCCACATGCAAAGACGCAAGGTCATCCTCTTACTTGTGGCCACGTGTTTAGATACTAAACACACTCCCGTGCTCATCCTTACACACTCATACATCCACACCCTTCACAATTACATATGCACAGCCACACAGACACATGGCCATACACTCATGCACATACCTAGAAGCCCCAGAACACACATACTTCGTCCCATCAAGCACATACATACAGGCATGGATGTACACTCTCATATTGTTGTAATAGGAGCGGCGGGGCTGCATCCCCAGCACCCCAGCTGCCTGCTAGCTTATGCCCCGAAATAATTACACACAAACTGTATTCTTTTAAACACTGCTTGACCCATTAACTCTAGCCCTTACAGGCTAATTCTCATATCCCGATCAACCCATCTCTAATAAACTGTGTAGCACCAGTCTTACCGGGAAAGATTCAGCATGTCTGACCTGGCGGCTTGCTTCATCGCATGTGTCTGCCCGGGAGAGGGGAGCATGGCCTCTGTGCTCACTTCCTCTTCCTCCCAGCATTCTGTTCTGTTTACTCCACCCACCTATGTTCTAACCTGAGGGCCAAGCAGTTTCTTTATTTTTTAACCAATGACCTTCCTCCATCATCATATGGCAATGCAGTGGCACATAGACTCTCATGGGTAGTGTCAACCAGACAGTAACTTGTCCATGCACACTTATCCATACTTATACACACGCCCTCAGATCAACTCCCAAATTCAGTCATATACACTCATGTTTTCACACACTAGTGCTCACACCGACTTGCATGTACACACTCAAACACATCATACATACATGCAGTCACATCTCAAATACAGTCATGGATACCATGGATACACACAAACACAAATACACAGGCAGACAGACACACACACACATACACACACACACATGCTATTAGGTCCTCTGCTAGGTCCTTGCCCTAGCTTTGTTTGTCATCACAGAATGTGTCTAAAAATGTTTAAACATTTCTTTATTTGAGGGGCACACATGCCCCAGCATGCATGTGGAGGTCAGGAGACAACCCATGAGAATGGATTCTCTCCGTCCACCACGTGGGGCCCTGGGATGGAACTCAGGCTGTTGGGTTTAGTTTGCGAGAACCTTACCCATTGAACCAACTAACTGGTACGGAATATGTCTTCTCTGGGGGTTTGGATGGGGCAGGGAGCTGAGCTTGCCTGCGGCTCTTACCTCTCCTGGAGCAATATGTGGGCCATGTGTACACACCTGCAGGACAGAGCCGCACAGCACAGTGGCTTTTCATGTGGACCCTGGAGCCAAATTTCCCCGAGAGCCTTCTTTCACCTCGCCAGTATTTGACTTTCCACATCACCTCTTCTCCGTGTTCTCTCCTCTGCCCTTCTGTCCAGGGAATGGGAAGCACCTGCCTCACGGGGCTGCTGTGAGAGCAGAGGAGCCCCTGGGAGTCAGACAAATGCTTTGGACTTCTTGTGGGTGCCTGCTTTGTCCATGACCTGCAGGGCCTTTTTTGTCTACTATTTCCCTGTCTTTCTCCCAGTCTCTGCTAAGAGTCCCACAGTAACCCGGTGACAATAGTCAAAGGGGTGGTGATGTCCACAGCAATATTCTGCTTCCTTTCCAGGCTCACATCATGGCCCAGCTACTTCAGGTTGTAGATCATTTGCAGACTGCCCTCCTGCTGGGGACATTGCCAGGGGGCCCTCCAGCCATCCTAGAAGCCCCCTCCATCTCTGTGTACACAGACAGGTACTGAGCTGCACTACGCATGCCCAAGAAAGTTGATGCCCTAACCCTTATACTGAACTACACGAGGCAGGACCCAGAGGCCAGTCTTAGGGCTGGAGAAGTACTGGGACCAGGCTTGGTGTGTGGGTGTCATGGAGTCTTTCCACCATGGAGATGTTTGTTTGGGACAGAATGGGAACTGTGGAGAGCTAAGCCCAGTGTTAGTCACCTGAGTGAATCTTGAGAAAGCCCCAGGAGAACTGTGCTGGTAAGGGGGCGAATGAGTGGGACCACACACATCATCCTCACTGTGTCCCAGCAATTATTACTTGCTTATATATTCTTAGGAAAGGAAAGGGCTTTATGTGGTCCCTGGGCCTCACAAGCCTTGTGACCTTTTTTGTCCTTCCACAGCAGAATGCTAATGGGCCCAGTCTTGGAGCCATTAACTGCTCACAGCTACTCTGACACAAGATAATGAAGATCATGTGCAACCCAGAGGAAACAGACACACACACACACACGCGCGCACACGCACACATACACACACAGGAGGGGGGCTCCCTTGCTACACTCCAGTCCTTAGCTCCTCAGACCAGGGTTGCTCTCTTGGGTCCCAGTGACAGATTACATTAGCAGTATCAAGCTCTGAAAACATGTCCCTGGTCTTATCAAAGGGGGGGGGGTCACAGTCAATGGTCAGAAAAGATGGGGCCGGGAGCTCATAGCTTCAAAGGTCAAGGTAGGTAATGGGGAGAAATGATTCACCAGCCATCTCGGGTACTGATGCTATTCTAGGGATGCAGTTCTAAGCAATTCTGCTTGTGCATGGACCTCCAGTCCACATAGGGTACCAACAGCGTTTGATGAGGCTTCTGTTTGAAACACAGTCATCTCTGACAGTAAAGTGGAGCCTTACCCCTCCTCCCAGTGCACAATCGGGTTCTTCCTCCAACACCAACTTTCTTTTCTCCCGATTCTCACCCTGTGGTCAGAATACAGCCACGGAGTTGGCAAGGCTCTTCAGTGCACACTACCACTGTTGACTCTGTGACCTTCACCCTGCCGGCCGCCACCTCCCTCTGCCCCATGGAGGACATCCAGGAGCCTGTGGACATAAGGGTAACCCAGCAATGCCTCCTCCGAGACAACCTTCACAGTGTGCAAAGTGCTGGCCCTTCTACTTGCTCACTGATGATGCTAGCAGCCCCATCCGTTAGAGAGGTGGTTCAGTATCTTGTCTAAGCCATAGCCAGGAGCACAAGTGAACTCAGACGCCATAGCTCTGGACACCCAGATCCATGTATTCCAGTGGGTTGCATGGCTTCATGAGTTGTTGTGGAGCGGGCTCTCCAGGCTCCCATCTGTAACTCAGACAAAGACCAGGGTCCCTTTCATCCCAGATTAAGGCACATCTGATCCCCCTGAATGCTAGTGGAAATAGACCAACATCTCTCTCTTAGATACTTCTTGCCACCCCTGGTAGTCATGGGGCTGTTTTTAGGATGCCTGTAAGCATGAGTTTCTAATCTGTAGCTGCTCAGTCCTTTATACAAAGTAGTGTGGTAGTTATACAAAATGTATACACAGCTTCACATGTACATATATACACTGTATATACATAACATATGCAATATAATATATATATTATATGCAATATAATATATATTATACACACATCACATATAGAGGGGGAGGGAGGAAGGGAGGGAGGAAAGGAGAGACTCCCTATATAGTCTTGACTGACCTGAAATTTGCTTTGTAGACCAAGCTGGCCTTGAACTCACAGAGATCTGCCTACTTCTGCCTCCAGAGTGCTGGGATTAAAAACACTGCTATGGTGCTCTACCTAGACCTCTGCATATACATTGAATAAAGTCAAGGTTGCTTGTAACAGTTGAAACAATGTAAACACTATGCAAACAGCTAATGAAAACGTGCTACTTTGGAGAATGGCAAGAAAAATAAGTAGCCACACAGATGCAATTTTTTCAAATATTTTCAGTCTACATTTAGCTGAATCCACAGACATAAAATTAAAGAAATGAAGATCTGACTATATTGACTTTGGGGGAAGAAAGACTTACTGATTCCCAGGGCCAGCCCTCTGAGACCACATCTCTGAAAAGCACAGGCTGGCTTCTGTATCCACCCCCTAGAGCAAGGGCTACTCACCCACTCCCAGGATCTCACTGTTCACACAGGGGCCTGGTCCTCTCCCACCCCTCTTTAGTGCTCTTGCTCTTGGCTTTCAGATGATGAGTTTCTCACGGAACCCTTTCCCTTCCCGAAGCCGATTTGATATCAGTGGAACTGTTGGCGGACTCCGTCTGACCAGCTCCAGTGGCCACCCCATTTCAGTGAAGAACACGACGCAGACTATCGAGGTAGGCTCTGGGGTGTTACCCGAAGTCGGGTGGCACTTGGCCTCCTCTTCAGCTTGGTTTGGGACCAAAGGGACCAGCTGTGCAAACAATGGCTAGAGAAATCACCCAAAGTACCCCTTACCCAACTAAACATAGCATTCTACATAAGACCATGCATTTGTGGCTATTCATACATCTTCGGTGTATGACAACTTTTCTTGGGAATTTAAATCTGTTAGGTGGAATTCTAGTCATTGCACAAATGAAATGTTCATTTTAAAGGCACACAATGCTGTTTCAGGAGCTCTCCCGCACCACAGTGCAGCCTTCAAAATGCCATTAGGTTTTCTTTGAACTTAAGCAAGAACGCCAACATCCAAGACTGCAATGGACACTTAGATTCCTTGAAGAGTTTACGGACATTCCTAGTTATCTACTGTTTTCTCTCAATGACTGATCAAAAGTCATGCAGGGAAGCCTCCATCCTCATTTGTGGCTGCTGCGAATGTGCTATCAGTTAGATAAGATGCAGTTAAGGACCTGGAGATGGGCATTCGAGTCTGGATTGCTCAGGGGCCCAGTGGAGCCACAAGGGGCCTCGGAAGAGGGAAGCAGAAGGGGGCAGTGACTGCTGTTGATGATACAGAGAGAGGTTGGGGTGATGATGGGAGGAACAGACCGGAAACCTAGGGCCGCAGGTGACCTATAGAACTGGGAAGAGCGGGAAGACAACCCCACCCCCATCGACCCTGCTGCAGAGATCTTCCTGTCTACATCAGCCCTATGACACCACAGGGCTTTAGATGCTCATTGCTTGCCCTGCCCCTCTGTCTGGCTGTAACTCTTTGTTTCTGAAAACAGATCCTGTTGCCGCGGATTTCAGAACACAGCGAGCCAACGATGCTGAGCCTGGCCACCCCAGAAACTCTGTGGGTGAATATGACTGCCAGGGAGGCAGCTCTGGGGATCCAGCTGCACTGGGGACCCGACGTCCCACTCACACTCAGTCTGGGCTATGGCTACCACCCCAATAAGACCAGCTACGATGCCCAGACACACCTACCTCCTGTGGCTGCCACAGGTAGTCAGCTTCCTTGGCTGTTTCTTGAGGGGCTTCCTGGGTGGGGCCAGTTTCAAACTAAGGTGTCGTAGAAAAAATCAAAGAGCAAGGCCAGGGAGATGGCTCAGTCATTAAAATATAAGGATCAGAGTTCAATCCTGAGAAACCACACTGAAAAGCTTGATGTGGTAATCTATGCCTGTGATCCTAGTCCTGGGAGGGGGAGGATCAGAGACCGGAGGGCCCCTGGGGTTCACTGGCTGCCAGTCTCACTGAATCTGGATCTGAAGTGTGGAGAGATGGCTCAGCAGTGAAGAGCGCACATTGTACTTGTGCAGGTCCTCATTCTGCATGCTGAGTGGCTCACAATCCCCCTGTAATTCCAGCTCCAGGAGGACCCATGCCTCTGGCCTCTGTGGGCATCCACACTCAAATACACACACTCCGTACCCCAGTGCACATAACTGAAAATAATAAAAATAAATCTTTTTTTTTTAAATAAAATAGGATAGAAGCTTTGAGGAAGACGAACAGTGTCAGCCCCTGGTCTCACACATGCACACATATACACACACACACAAACACAATTATTTAATTAAAAGCAAAGAACAAATTGCCTGCCTTCTTCAGCAGCTTTCATGGGCTGGTGTTATTGGTGTTATTTACTCCCTTTAGGTAAACATCTAGTACATGGCACGGAGATGCAGGTGAGCCCACAAAGAGCTTTCTGGAGTCAGCTGTAGAAATCTCCACATTCCAGATATGAGTAGAGAGGATCAAGCCAGGTGCAGAGCAATCCCAGCACTTGGGAAACTGAGGCAACAGGACCAGTAGGACCAGTAGGGCCAGGCTTTGCTACATAGTACATCTGAGGCTAGCCTGGGCTACAAAAGACCCTGCCTCAAAACTACAAAACAAAACAAAAAAAAAAAGAACATAGAAGTTCAATAACCAGTCTGATATCACACAGCCGATAAGAAACAGTTACGATCCCTTCATGTCCTGCCGTGCCCCTGCACGCTGAGCAAGGGTACTCTTGGGATAATGGAGAGATCTTCAGGTCTACGTCCCTGCCCCATCACCTTGGTATCCTCTCCTTTCAAGGAGACCAGAGCCTTGTTTCTTGCAGGTGAGCTACCCACATGGATCCTGGGCCCAGAGGACCTGACCTTTGGGGAAGGTATCTACTATTTGAGAGTGGTCCCCAAGGATGACCTGGAGTCTACTACCTCTGGCAGGAACCTCACAGTTGGCATTACCACCTTCCTGTCACATTGTGTGTTCTGGGATGAAAGCCAGGAGACCTGGGACACCTCTGGGTGCCAGGTAAGGAAGACAAGTAAGCTGGGGAGGTTTGGTAGGGTGTGTCTACTCTTGTAGGGTCCCCATTAGAGCCTCTGGTACAATATCTCATGCTTCTCCAAGGTGATCTGCGTATGTCGTTCCTGTGCTCAGAATGTCCTTCTTGCCTTCAACTAAGCCCATTGTCTTGAGGAAACTTCATGGCCCTGACTAGATCAGATTTCCTGCTGTGAACTCCGATAGACTCTCCCATGTCACCCTGCTTGGCAGTGTGGTCCCCCAACCTCTCCCCAGGAGCCAGGAGTGCTGGAACAACTGATCACGGAATAATGGGGCACAGCAGGCCAGGGTGTCACTTCCCAGAAAATGACCTCAGCTGTGTCCTGTGTTCACCTTTCCCTGCATATTCTCATCAGCGTCTCAGATACCCCAGGAGAGCTGCAAAGTTCCCATTTCACAGGCAATGAGAGCGGGTCAGGAAACTTGATGGACTGCCCCCAAACCTCACACATTATGTGGAGGGCCTGTGCCTCAGAGCACATCATCACTGGCCTACATAGCTAGTTCCAAGGCTGTGCAGTGACACCCTGTCTCAAAAAAACCAAAGCAGAACACACAACGAAAAACAAACAAAAACCAATCCCCAGCACAATGAATGGTAAATAATCTTCTCTAAATTTTAAAATGAATTTTCGTTTTCATTTGTGTGTATGTCTCATGTAGCCCAGGCTAGCCTTGAATATGTAGCAGAGGATGACCTTGAACTCCTGATCCTCCTATGTGCACCTTCTGATTATGGGATTACAGGTGTATGGCACCTGTAATATCCAGTTTATGTGATGCCGATTAAACCCAGAACTTCATGCATGCTAGGCAAGCTCTCTGCCAACTGAGACACTTCCCAGTCCTAAAGACATGTAATGTCAACCAAAGGATGGCTGAATCTGTGGATACGAAAGCCTGACTGAGTGGTGTCCGCACTGAGGTGTTCATCATTTTTCTCCATTTCCAAACATGGTCTCTTTGGGGTTTACAGGTAGGGCCACGAACCACCACCTCCCAGACACACTGCCTTTGCAACCACCTCACCTTCTTTGGAAGCACGTTCCTGGTGATGCCCAATGCCGTTGATGTCCACCAGACTGCGGAGCTCTTTGCCACTTTCGAGGACAACCCAGTGGTGGTTAGCACAGTGGCCTGCCTCTGCATGGTCTACTTGCTGGTGGTGATCTGGGCCAGGAGAAAGGACATACAGGATCAGAGCAAGGTGAGGTGCTGGGTTCCTGGGAATGGGAGTAACCGGGACTGTAGAGGACAGAGCCCAGGGGTTACTGCAGCCCTTAACCCCTGGGGTCATCTCAGGCAAGCTGGCCCCTTTGCCTAGCCCTTACAAAACATCCCTTTTCATCAAATTATCAGGAAGACTGTACTATTGATCATCATCAGCTGAGTACTCACAGAATGCCAGAGACAACCCTATCTATGTTCACAGCAGCCCACAGGGGAAGGTACCACTCATTGAGGTGGGAGGTCTCAAGGCTAACCCTTGTGTCCATAATTTGTCAAAAAGACTCAGAACTCAGAACAACAGTTGAAGTAGTTCTGGTTTATTATCTTTGTTTGTAGGTGTATGTATGTGTGAGCCTGTGTGTATAGATATCTATGTGAGGCGCATGCATATGTATGTATGTGTGAGTCTGTGTGTAGGTGTCTATGTGATGTACAAGAATATGTGTATATGTGTGAGTCTGTGTGTAGGTGTCTGTGTGATGCTCATGCATATGTATGTATATGCACCTGAAGGCCAGAGATGATGTCATGCATTATTTATCAGAAACTGCCCTCTTTAGTTTTTGAGACAGGGTCTCTCACAGGGACCTGGGGTTCACCAAGCAGGCCAGAATGACTGATCAGTGAGCCCTGTGGACCCACCCTCCAGTGCTTGGATTAGACCTGTGTATCGCCATGCCTGGCTTTTCATGTCAATCAAACTCAGGTCCTTATGTTTGTGTGGCACTTTATACCCTGGCCCACCTCCCCATGGCTGATACGGCAAGAGGACTCATTTGAAAGAAGCAGAGGGCAGAGAGAGCTGACTTGATCTGTTCTGCTGATGGTGCTTTATTGTCGTTGAGATGACACCTAGCAAACATTGCCAGCCAGAAGCTCACCGAGCTTTGGTGTCATGGGTTTGATTGGGAGTTGGGCGCAGAGGTAGGAGTAGCCAGCCCCCTTAACAAACTCTGGTTCTGCAGTCTCCAGCCTCAAATGCACAGTGTGTCCTGAAGTCCCACCAGAAATCACATTGTCCTCATAGACTGCGTGGTTTGGCCAGGGCTTCCGGTATCCAAAATCACAGGAGTCACCTCTAAGGTGACGATGAGCACAGACTATGAGGACAACCTCCCATTTGTTTGTTTGTGGGGTGTGTATGTTTACTTTTTAAACCGTGTCTCATGTAGCCCAGGCTAGCCTCAAACTCGCTATGTGTCTGAGGGTATCCTCAAACTCATGACAGTCCCCTGCCTCAGCCTCCTGGGTGCTGGGATTGCAGGATGAATCTCCTCACTTGGTCCCGGTCCTTTCTTTGGTTTGGACACCTCAAGTTCACTGAGTACACCCTGGATTTCATTCCACCCACCATCTTAAAGAGAAGGTGACTAGGGATCAACAGGTTAGTTAGTTGGCCCGAAGCTGTTAGAGAGGAGCTAGATTTCATCCTAGGCAGGGCCCATGGCTTATATATGCATCAAGCAAAACACTATACAAGGAATCGTTTGCAACAATAATTAATAAAGTCATATGGAACACAGGGCTGGCCTTCAGGATGTGTTGGTGGACATCTGAGGGAGTGCAAGAGCGCAGTGTGGCAGAGTCTGGAGCTGTCCATCTCTCGCTCTCTCCTCCCTGGCAGCACCAACTAGGGATGCCAATACAGAATGGAATGTTACAAAATGACACTCAGCATTCATACTGCTGTCTTTGATTCCTCCACGAGACCAAACATTGATACCTAAATATAGGGTTGGGGCTGGCGAGATAGCTCAGTAGTTAAGAGCACACACTGCTGGGTCTAGTATAGTGGAGCCAGCCTTTACTCTCAGCACTTGGAGACAGAGGCAGGAGAATCTCTGAGTTCAAGGCCAGTATGGTCTAAACAGCAAGTTTAGGCCAGCCAGGGATACATAAGGAGACCTTGTCATGAAAATTAGCAACAAAAACAAAGCCACAAAAATGGGGCTTGAATGATGGCTCAGTGGTTAACAGCGCTTGTGACTATCCCGGAGGGCATGAGTTCAGTTCCAAGTACCCACATGGTGATTGGCAGCTGTCTCTAACTCAAATAACTCCTGTTCCGGGAAATTCAATGCCCTTGGAGAGCACCAGGCACACATACATGCACATATAAACATGCAAGCAGACAAACCACACATACACATAAAACAAAGAACTAAAAAAAAAAAGCACATACTACTTTTGTAGAGGAAACAAGTTCAAGATCCATTTCCCAAACCCATATCAAGCAGCTCCCAACCACTTGTAACTCCAATTCCAGAGGATCTGATGTACTATTCTAGCCTCCTTGGACACTGTGGCCATATGCACAAGCCCCCCCCAACATAGACTCATAATTAATTTTAAAATACAAAAGCTGGATATAAGGACGCACACATATAATCTCAGCACTCAGGAGGCTGAGGCATGTGGCTCTCTATGAATTCAAGGTCAGCCTGGTCTACATAGAGAACCAAGGTTACCTAGTGAGACCCTGTATCAAGAAAAAAATTATATATATATATAAGGTTGGCTCCCAGAAAGCATGCTATAAAATGGAGTTAAGTCCGGGGTGCAGGGGTATTTTCTAAGAGGAACCTTCAGGGTGAGCCAGAGGAGCTGGCAGGATGGTTATGCAGCAGTGAGAGCCCCGCCAGACCTTGGAGATCTGCACTGAGCTGGGCTGGGCTGCTCAGGTCTTACACACATCCATACACCTCATAGATGGGTCATTGCCTGTCAGCGGCCACAAGAGTGTGCCCTGGACAGAGAGGACCGCATCCTTGGCAGCAGAACCTCAGCGGCCAGTGTGAGCCTTTCACGGGAAAGAGAGCTGAGCAGAGCATCCCAGAGGTCACCCTGGACACCCCTAGCTCCAGCCACTTGATGCTTTCGCTAAAACATCTCAACATTTCATTCCTTCTGAGTCCCCTGGGAAACAATTGTGTAAACAGTGGGCTCACCACACCGGACACTGAACATTCTCTTTAATGCCAGGCTCACTTCCAACTTAACTCCACAGGGTCGCACTTAATAATGAAAGCACTTTGTCCTTCCTGGCTTTTGCTACTATTTTTCTTGAAGCCCTTCTTCCCACAAAGGACAGTTCTCACTGGGTCAGATAATAATGAACGCCAGTTTGGTTTTGCATGTTAATTGGCATCGTTGCCCAACTCGTTCTAAGCTGCTGGGTGGTGGGTGAGGCCACTGAGTAGGATCCCCCTAACACTGTCCTTCTGTCCAGGTAAAAGTCATAGTGCTGGAAGACAATGAGCCCTTTGCCCAGTATCACTACCTGGTGACGGTCTACACGGGACACCGACGAGGGGCAGCCACATCTTCGAAGGTTGGTTGGTGGGTGTGTCTCTCCCGGGGTGGTGCTAGCTGTCCTGTGGAGTGTCTGGCTCCAGAGATTTGAATTACTGTGTACTCTACTTGTTTCATTTATAGATCAGAGGAGAGAATATCCTTTAGTTTAAAAAAATCACATTGTGCATTGTGTGTGTGTGTGTATAAGAGTGTGAGTGTGTGTGAGTGTGTCTCATGCCTAGTTTTGTGCAGTGCTGGGCTCAAGCACAGAACTGCCGAATCCGGGCAGACACTGCACTGACTGAGCTACAGCCCCAGCTTCTGGTCTCTGGGTTCTAGGTGACTCTCACGCTGTATGGCTCAGATAGAGAGAGTGAGCCCCACCACCTGTCAAACCCTGATGCTGCAGTTTTTGAGCGAGGAGGGGTGGATGTCTTCCTGCTTTCCACTCTGTTCCCCCTGGGAGAACTGCAGAGCCTCCGGCTGTGGCATGACAACTCTGGGGACCAGCCATCATGGTGAGTAGGGAGAGGGCAAGTGACCAGGCTGGGGCGAGGTACCCATTTCTTGGCTTTCGTGAGCTGCTGCGAATACACAGAATGGCTCTCCATGGCACAAGTGGGGCAAGCAGGCTCAGAGAGGCTCATGGTCCATATAAACCAGACCAGAAGAGAGGAGGGTGAGGTCCAGTCCTCGTGTCCAGGACATCTCCTCCTCTGAGGCTTCGAAGCAGCTTGCCCCACACTCTCCCGCCTGGCTTCTCTTGCTGATGGCTGGGTGTCCTGAGCAAGGGGTTCAGAGGTTTCAAATATGTTTCCCCCCACCCTGCCCCTTCTCTGCAAACAAGCAGTTGTCTTCAAAGCTGAGGTGGCTCTCTGCCGGCTGACCTCCCCTACAGGAGGCCAGATGTCACTCAGACACCAAGGGAAGAACATGCGTGTGCCTTTTCCAAGTACTCCTGTTCTTGGGGCTCATTTTCTGAAGGCCTTATCCCTGTGGTGTCCCAGGGAGTCCCAGCCCCACACCTGGTCCTCAGAGCTGCATCTCCTTCCTCCAGGTATGTGAGCCGGGTGCTGGTCTATGACCCTGCGGCGGACCGCAAATGGCACTTCCTCTGCAATTCATGGCTGTCCATCGATGTTGGCGACTGTGTCCTCGACAAGGTGTTTCCTGTGGCCACAGAGCAGGACAGGAAGCAGTTTAGGTACTTCTCTTCTGTCTTTTTTTATCGTAGGAAAATGGCCTCACAGTCCAGGCGTGCTAATGAAATAGACGGTGGACTGACCATTGTTGAATGTTTCTCTAGAGTAGAAATCAAAAAATTGCAAACAGCTGCCTGCCAGTACAAAAGGAACTGGCTGAAATACACTTAGCTTGTTTAAAACTTTGCTTATCAATTATAAAAGAATCATTGCTTTGGGGTGAAGATGATATATGATGAGAAAATACAAAAAAAATGTTTAATTACTTGTGGGCTCTAAGGAAAATATGTAACTTGTGATCTGAATGTGATTTCTTCTTATGTAAAGATTTTACTTTGTCTCTTTGGAAAATATGTAACTTGTGGTTGTGAGGTAATCTTTTCTTGTGTAGAAATCTTTGTATCAAGAAGTACAAAAGGGATAAGAAACCAATAAGAGCGAGGAGATGGAGTGATGTAGAAGGGAAAAACATCAGAAAATAGAACCTTAGGGAAGAAATAAAAAGGATAAGACCAGGAAAGATATGGAAGGTGAACACCTAGGGAGAAGAAGAAGGAGAGGGAGAGGGAGAAGAGGAAGAGAGAAAAAGAAAGGAAGGAAGGAAACATCAGGATAGAAGAACAAAACAGAAAAAGAACAGAGTAAGAAGCAGCAGCAGAGAGAAAACTAAAATGAAGAAACTTGGGCCCTCAGATAAAGTTCCCATGTGTGTCTGTGCATCTGTCCGTCTGTCCAGTTGTCCACCTACTCTACATCTCCTCTCCAGTTTCTCTGACCTGCTAGGGGCTGAGCCCCTCATCAGCAACCATCTAATCCAGCTTTTTAAAGATGTGGTTGGTAGTTGCATTGTCATAGGGGTTTTTGCCCAGTGAACCAACTTGCTGGCCCCCACATATGCTGAATCTCCCAGGCGAATCACAGGTTGCTCTTAAGAGACCAGTCCCTCTGCCTACCTGTCTCCCTAAGTGCCCGTCTCTCTCTCTTCTGCCTGCCCGCAGCCACCTGTTTTTCACGAAAACCTCCACGGGCTTCCAGGACGGACATATCTGGTACTCGGTCTTTTGTAACTCTCCTCGGAGCAGCTTCACACGCGTGCAGAGGGTGTCCTGCTGCTTCTCGCTGCTCCTCTGCACCATGCTGACCAGCATCATGTTCTGGGGTGTCCCGAAGGACCCCGCTGAGCAGAAAATGGACTTGGGTAAATCTCAGTCTTCCTTCTGATGGCTGGGGCTGGTGGGTACCAGTCTCACTGCCCCAGCAAGACCACTGCAATCTAGAGGAGGTTTTCAGTTTTTGTTTGATCGGTTCGATATTCTGAGACAAGGTCTTACTTACACTGTGGACCAAACTGGCCTCAAACTCACTCACTACCATCACAGGTGTGCACCACCATGCCTGCCTTGTCTTTGTGTCTTGTGTGTATATGTGAATGCACACATGTGCACATTCAGGTGGAGTTTAGCTCTGGGTATTGTTCCTCAGGAGTTTGCAAACAGGGGCCTTAAGCTTGCCAGTTGGGCTCCATTGGCTGGCTACAATGTCTCCAGGGTCTGGTTGCCCCACCTCTCAGCACTGGGGTTACAAGCAAGTGCTACCACACGTAACTTTTTGCAGCAGTGCTTGGAATTGTGGCTTTCTGGTCCCCAGGCTGGCATGCTAAGCACTTTACAGACTGAGCTGTCTTCTCAGCCCCTTTGATTTAGTCTTCACCGGGACCAAATGGATGTGGTTGGCCATGGTAAAGCTGACCTTAGCCTCTGGCCCCTGCAAAGAGTAAGCTGAGTCACGTGGCCCAGACTCTTGGTAAACTGCCTTGTCAGGGTGGTCTGTCTGGCTTGACTCACAATCCTGGTAAGCTAAGGGCCTCTTGGGGGCTGGGTAAGCATCCAAAGGCTTACAGGTGACCTCCTACGAGTTGTGCTTGGCAGGTCCTTCACTGTGTAGCTCCCTTCTGCTGAGAAGGGGGAGGGGACTGGACTTTGTGCATCTTGCCTCCATTTGGCCTCTCCCCTCCTTTTTCCCCAGGCAAAATTGAGTTCACTTGGCAGGAGGTGATAATTGGGCTGGAGAGCTCCATCCTTGTGTTTCCCATCAACCTCTTGATCGTCCAAATCTTTCGGAACACCGGACCCCGGCTCCCGCTGGAAAAGAATGAGAAGCAGGAACAGGGACCCTCCAACTTGACTCCTTCACCGCAGCCCACGGAGGAGGGACTTCTGACACCTGAAACAGTGACCAAGGCATGTCCTCAGCCTCAGTTTGTCTATGAATGGAGGGACTCTCTAAGCTGGCAGTAGAGGAGTGCAGGCTGGTGCATGGGGCCTGGCAGCCTGGATTGCCTGACAATCTCAGATGCCAGGATCCACCAGCTGAGAACATGCAGACTGTCATGCATATCCCATACGTCATATGTGTAGCACACAATGCCTGTCTGCGCTCTATGCGCTACCATACAGTTTGCGAGCTTCGGGCAAGGTGCTGGAGATTGAAACACACAAAGACACTCAGAGAGACAGAGACACAGCCCTCTAGTCACTGGCAAGAAGCCCCCTATTCAATAGCACCATGGAGGCTTATATACCCAACAGTCAGGTAGGCCAACAGGTGAAAACCTCATCCCCTGATCCTCAAGTCCAAGGCAACACGTGCTCATGAAGCAGAGCTGGTAAACAACTTTGACACAGCTTTCAGTAGCTCAAATCAGAAGGCCAAGTACACATCACAGCAGGAAAGAGCAGCTGGAGGCCAGGACTCCAAATGGTCCCAGCACATACATGTTCATGCAGTGTACACTTTTTGAGCATCTGTTATGTGGAAACTCTGTTGTTTGTTAAAATTCCTTTCCTGGGGGAGACATAAGCAATATCCACCCTCCTCCTTGGCTCCAGTGACAAAGTGTGAGGCCAGCAAAATTCACCTGGGGAAGCCAGTGAGTTCATTAGGCTTCCTTACAGTGTGATCGATGGTAAGGGGTGACAGACAGGGACACGGATGGCCTTAAAGCAGCCACTTCGGAACGGCAGCACACAGCAGTTAACAATGGCTTCTTCATGGCTGTATATAGATGGAGGCCCCTCCCCTCCTACCTTGCCAATCTCTTCTAGCCCCTCCCCCCTAGGACCATATGCAGTTACGCCAGAATTGCATGAGGTTGGTTGGGAATGGAGAGCCCCGTGGCCCTTCTTACCCTTCCTTCAACCAGGGAAGGTAAATGGTCACCAGGCCCGCTGCTATGCTCTTTTGTGAGCAGGACCAGAACTGAAGATGGCAGTGTAGTTCTGAGGATAGCGCTGTATTGCAGAACACCCCCGCCCCCCAAGGCTAGAAGCTCAGAAAAGACACACATTAGCCGGGCAGTGGCGGCACACACTTTTGATCCAAGCACATGAGAGGCAGAGATATGTGGATCTCAGTGAGTTTGAGGCCAGCCTGGTCTATATAGTGAGTTCCAGGACAGCTAGGGCTGTTACACAGAGAAACCCGGTCTTGAAAAAACAAAAAACAAACAGAGAGAGAGACAGACACACACACACACACACACTTCCCCTACACTCGTGTACTTGATGATCTTTTATAGACTATCTGCTGTGTGTAGTCATTTGAGTAACACAGCCTGGAATGGGTCCATTCAAGCCCTAGAGGAGAAATTTTTGTGGTTGCAGATCCTTCCTCAGAGCTATAGCTCAAACATGGGTCACGCAGCTCAGCGCACGTGCCCTAGGCTCCTATGCCCCAAACCCTGGTCTGCAGCTCATGGTCCCTCGCCTCACTGGCCTTTCTTGCAGGGTGTACAAACTCTCCTCCGCTCACTGTTTAAAGCTCTGAAGGTGCTGCCCCCGGCCTCGGGCTGGGACTCTAAGAACCTGATGGATATTAACTACCTCCTGGCCTTAATGGAAGACCTCGTCTGTCCAGAGGGCACAACAGGACAGGGGTTCTGGGAGGAAACCCTAGAGAGGGAGGACTCTTGCACCTCCACCCATGGGCCTGTCTATCTGAAAGGTAAGTCCTTCCCAGGAAGTAGTCCTCTGGAACCAGGTAAATGGGGCAGGAAATCAGGACCTGGCCTCCATCTCCCAAACACCGGGCAGCACGTACCAACGCACCCAGCTTCACACTCCTTCAGAAAATTATTTCATTTCTTATCATACATGTAAGGTCACATTTTGATATCAGAGGACAATTTGTGTGATTGGTTTCTGTCTACGATGTGGGTCACAGGGAGCAAACTCAGGTCAAGCGCAGCAGCAAGCATCTGTGTCCCCTGAGCCACCTCCCTGACCCTTGTTTGGTTTCTTATTATAAGTATGTCTCTTCTGCGATTTAAAACAAACAACAAAAAGAGATGAATATTTTCTTTTAGGCTGGTGTGGCGTGAAATCCCAGCATTTGGCTCTCAGGGGTGGAGACAGGAGGATCGGAAAGGAGGTCAAGGTCTTTCTTGGCAACACCAACAGCTAGCTTGAGGCCAGCCTACGATCCATGAAGCACCTCTCAAAGGCAAAATAACAGCAATAAAAATCAGTTTTAGAGGAGCTGGGCATGGAGGCAGGGCTTGATGGGAGAGCATGACTGATCCCTGGTTTCTGTCCCCAGCACTGAGAGAAATAGCTGAGAATCTGAAATTTCGACAAACCAACTTTAGAAAAACAGTAACGCAGCCGGTGGGTAAAGACGCTTGCCCCCACTCCTGACGACCTGAGGTCAGTCTCACCCACACAGTGAAGGAGAGAATCAGCTCCCACAAGCTGTCCTCTGGTTTCCACATCTACCTGTGGATGCACGAGCACACACACCAGGTAGATAGAAAGCGTCGTAGTTAGGGTTTCTATTGCTGTGATGAAACGCCATGACCAAAAAGCAAGCTGGGGAGGAAAGGATTCATTCGGCTTACAACTCAGAATTGCTGTCTACGGAGTGAGTTCCAGGACAGCCAGGACTGTTACACAGAGAAACCCTGTCTTGAAAAATCAAAACTAAATAAATAAATAAATGAACGAATAAGTAATTTTTTTTAAGACATGAGAACAGAAAACTTTGGCACTGGGCAAAACTGGACTTAAATTCAAGTCTAAACATATAGAAGGAAAAGACTCCAGATGGGGAGTAAGGTGGCCCAGCAGGTAAAGAGACTTGCTACCAGGCCTGACAGCCCGAATTCAAAACCCAGGACCCACATGGTGGAGGAGTGTCTCATTAGCTAGGATCTCTATGCTGTGAAGAGACACTGTGACCACGGGAACGCTTATAAGGAAAACTTTCAATTGAGGGGGCTCCCATATAGTTTCAGAAGTTCAGTCCATCATGGCGGGGGATGGGACCCCCAACAAGTCCGTACTCACTCCAACAAAGCCACACCTTCTAACAGTGCCATTCCCTGTGAGATTATGGAGGCCAATTACATTCAAATTACCACAAGGGGGGAACCTACTCCTGAAAGTTATCCAGAGAGAGAGAGAGACAGAGACAGAGAGAGGAGAGAAGAGAGAGATAATAGATAAATAGTCATTGCTGAAGCAGGGCACATGGGAAAGCATGCTGTTCTCTTTGTAAGTAAGGATTCCTTCAAACTGTCCCTCATAAAAAGCTAACATGCCCTAGCTGGCTGTTTGAGCCCGGCCTCTAGGCCTCCGTTATCCTAAACCTGGCTTGCAGCAGGTGAGCTCAAAACTGCCGTTATTGTTTTTATTGTAGCTGGCCCATTGTCACTCAACACTCTCTGGTCACCTTCCCCTTTGTCTCCCAGAGAACTCATGGCACCCCAAGCCCAAGCCGGCCGTGAGTGGGCTTTGGAGGGACAGCATCTACAGACGGTGTCTCTACCTTCAACTGGAGCATGTGGAGAGAGAGCTGCGGCTGGTGGGGCCCCAAGGCTTCCTGCATCAACAGAGTCATGCCCAGGCCCTCAAGCAGCTGCATGTCCTGAAGGGCCACCTCTGGGGACAGCCTGGCACCCCAGTGATAGCATGTGCCAGGTAATCTACTTCCCCGGGTGCCAAACAGACACCTGCCCTCTCCTGTCTGGGGCTACGGGCTGGGACACCTTGTCCAGCCTTGGGAAGATGTCTACCAAGGCCAGGCAGGCAGAAGGGATGGACCCAGGACTCCCTAGAGTGCTCTCAAAGCCAGAAGAGGTTCAGGGGTCTACATGCTGAGAGATCCTCAGTCTTTGCACAGAACTTTGCAGTTCATGACCATATTCGTGTCACTTGTCCACACATCTGCCATGTTGGAGCAATGCCTCTGAGAGCCTTTGTTTCATGGTCGGATTGAAATGTGTAGCTCCTAACTCAAACTTAAAGGACATTTTCTTTTTCATTTGATTCTTATTTGTTTGTTTGTTGCAGTTCTAGAGGTTGAGCCTCACCTTGTGCATACCAGGAACTCTCTCTGCAATTTTTTTTTAATAATTAGTAAAGTTGGGCGGTGGTGGCACACACTTTTAATGCCAGCACTTGGGAAGCAGAGGCAGCAGATCTTCGTGAGGTTAAGACCAGCCTGGTCTACAGAGCTAGTTCCAGGACAGCCAGGGCTACACAAAGAAACCCGGTCTCAGAAAACAAACAATAATCAGTCAACTTGAAGACAGGTTATTTAATGAAGGAAGTAGGTGTGCCAGGCCTGATAAACAATTCTATACTCCCAAATACTAGGGAGGATGAAGCAAGAGGATTCAAAGCCAACTTGAGGGACATAGTAAGTTCAAGGCTAGCACCTGAGTGTCTTAGTCAAGGACACTACTGCTGTGATGAACACTGTGACCAAAGACAAGCTGGGGAGGAAAGGGTTTATTTTGCTTACACTCCCACTTTTCTCTTCATCACTGGGGGAAGTCAGGACAGGAACTCCAACAGAACAGGAACCTGAAGGCAGGAACTGGTACAGAGACCATAGAAGTGTTGCCTACTGCCTTGATCCCTACGGCTTGCTCAACCTGCTTTCTGATAGAACCCAGGACCACCAGCCCAGGGATGGCACTGCCCGCAAAAGGCTGGGCCCGCCCCCTTCAATCACTAATTAAGAAAATGTCCTACAGGCTTGCTACAGTCTAGTCTTTTTTTAATTGTTTTTCGAAGCAGGGTTTCTCTGTATAACAGTCCTGGCTGTCCTGGAACTCGTTTGCTAGACCAGGCTGGCCTCGAATGCACTGAGATCTGCCTGCCTCTGCCTCCCAAGTACTGGGATTAAAGGTGTGCGCCACCACTGCCCAGCCACTACAGTCCCGTCTTATGGAGGCATTTTCTCAACTGAGGCTCCCTCCTATGATGACTCTAGCTTGTGTAAGTTGACATAAAACTAGCCAGTGGGTTTTCTGTTTTGTTGTAGTTTGTTTTGCCTGTACTTAGTGTCTGTGCCCCCAGTTTAAGTGCCTGCAGAGGCCAGAAGAGGGCATTGGGTGCTACAGTTACATTGATGTTATATAGTGTAGTTATATTGGATGTTATAGAGCCATCATTTAGGTGCTATACAGAACCCAGGTCCTCTGGAAGAACAGCCAGTGTTCTTAACCACTGAGCCATCTCTCTAGCTCCCAAATTCCCGATTTCTTGTTGTTCCTGTTATTTTGAGAGAGGGTCTCTCTGTCTCTCTGTCTCTCTGTCTCTCTCTCTCTCTATCTCTCTCTCTCTCTCTCTCTGGCCCTGGGTGTTCTAGAACTCACTATGAAGACCAGGCTGGCCTCAGACTTACAGAGATACTCCGCCTGCCTCTGCCTCCGGAGTGCTGAGTCTCCCATGCCTGGCTCTGCGTTCCTTTTTAATTCTTTTCTATATTCTTTCAGGTTTATTTATTTTAGTTATATGTTTGTGTTTTTAGGAGGACCCAGAGGCTGGAGTGCTGGACCCTGTAGAGCTGGAGTTACAGGTGTTTGTGAGGCACCTGGTGTAGGGGCTGAGATCTGAAAAGTCCAGTCTGCTGCTGGAGAAGTGCTTTAACCACTGAGCCATCCCTTCAGCCCGATCCTGGGCAGTTTAGTGTGTGTGCGTGTGCGCGCGCATGTGTGCACATGTGTGCGTTGTGTGTATGTGTGTGTGTGTTTGGGATATAGCTCAGCAGTAATAAACTCACCTAGGACACTGGATGCCCGAGGGCTGTCTTTCCAAAGCTCACACAGCACAGGTTTTGGTGGTCAACAACAAAAATCGTGAGGTGGAACATTAGTATGATACTTTAGTCAGAAAATGACCCTTCTTGAGAGGCATTCTGAGGTAATCTAGGGTGGTTTTGGATTATGTTTGGAATGTATTTTTAATATCCTCCCCCTCCAAAAGGAAAAAGGAGGGTGTGGAACAGATGGAATATACCAGACAAGATAGGGACACTTTTTGAAACCAACTCATGAGTGCCTGGGGGTTGCTGGCTCAATGACTTTTGTATGATGAAACTCTTTTCATAACAAAAGATTTTCCAGTGACGTAGAACCAGTATTCTAGGCTTGCTGTTAGGGACTGCCCCCTAGCCAGTACTGGACAAATGACAGCCTAGAGAACAGCTCTTTCAGGGACTGTCCCCAGCCAGCACTGGACAAATGACAGCCTAGAGAACAGCTCTTTCAGGGACTGTCCCCAGTCAGCACTGGACAAATGACAGCCTAGAGAACAGCTCTTTCAGGGACTGTCCCCAGCCAGCACTGGACAAAGGACTGAACAACTCTTTTAGGCAGGTACAAAATACAGAGGAGAAGCAGCCGTTCAGAAGTTAAGCAGCTTGCCCAAGGTCATGTGGAGAATGAGGACAGAATGGGATTTGAATGTGGGTCTTTGGGTACCACCCTGACTGTGTCTGTCTGTCCTCCTTTGCAGCGCTCCTCGGGTCAGCAAGTCCCCTCGCGGCCTGCCCTGGTGGTGTGTCCTAGTGGGCTGGCTCCTGGTGGCAGCCACCAGTGGGGTGGCGGCCTTCTTCACTATGCTGTACGGACTGCACTATGGAAAGGCCAGCTCCCTCCGGTGGCTCATCTCCATGGCTGTGTCCTTTGTGGAGAGTGTGTTCATCACCCAGCCCCTGAAGGTCAGAACACCCCGCTTCAAAGTGGCGGCCCATGTCCTTTCTACCTCTACCCTCTTGGGATTGGTTCCTTCTCAAGCATAGCTATTATTTCTTTTATTTAACAAACACATGAGATAGATGCAAGGATAGTGGAGATAGTCGAATAGCCCAAAGAACTTGTCCCTTAGTTGTGCTGAGGAGCTAAGTACTTTCTAATTAATCACCATCACCCCGAGGACTGTGGGAAAATCTATGGGTGAGAAATCATAAAGCTGGGGTGTAGCTCAGAAGTAGAGAGCTTGCCGAGCATGCGCGAGGTCCTGGGTTTCCCCCCCCCCCCGCTGTACTTCCACCAAAAAGATCACAAGTGTCTCTAGCCCATATGTGTGTCTACATCTCAATCCTCAGAATCTTCAGATTCTGAGAGAGGACAGCAGCGTAAAGGACTGCTCCCTTCAGAAACTTGCTCCTATTCCTGAGATGCAAAGTTATATGGGAGTGTATTCCACTTAGATACTAAGGCTGGACTTGGAACTAGTGGGGAGCGGGGACAGATCTGCCTCTGGAAAGAGTCCAGCGGTTGGCAGTCATCAGGGAACCAGGGGACTGTAAGAGGAAAGTGACCATTAAGGGACTCTGTATAATGTTTGGCTACTTGGTTTAGAGACAGGGTCTTCCCATGTAGCCCTGGCTAGCCTCCCATTCGGTATGTAGTCTAGACTCACTTTGACTTGATGGCAATCCTCCTGCCTCAGCTATTCAAGGGCTGGAACTACAGATATGCACTGCTATCATAATCATCTCCTGGAATCTTTACTGGAATCAAATCCCACCTCTCTCTCATTCTACCCTGAATTATATGTGTGAATTTATTTTGCATAGCCCAAGGTGGTCACAAACTGTTTAACTGAGGTTGGCCTCGAACTTCTGATTTCCCTTCCTCCACCTCCCTGATGCTGGGATTCCAAGTATGTGCCCTCCTGCTCTGTTGATGTCGGATGCCAGAGGTCATATCAGGGCTCTGTGTGTGCTAGGCAAGCCCTCTGCCAACTGAGCTATACCCCAGTCCTGAATGGTTTTTCAGATAAGGCTCAAAGGCTTCTATGACAATTCCACCAGCCAAGGCTAGAAGACTACGCAGAACAAGGTGTGTCCTGGGCGTTCCTATCCAAACCACAGGATCTCTTTTGCTGGGGCATAGCAGACACAGAAGCTGCAGGCTGTCTCAGCTGATGCAGGGATACAGGGATGGGATGAGGTGGAGGCAGTGATTGTTCAGAGTTAGACGCAAGTTAGATGCTCTGGGTAGTAGGGTGGCAAGTGGGAAGTTCCAGGAAGTTTAGAGACAGGCCAGCCTTCCCAATGGATAGCAGCCCTCCCTCATTATGACCTCCCTCTGTGGGAATGACTGGTTCCCACCTGACTGCATATCATCACCCAGTCCCTATCTCTCAAGCCTTGGGAACTCCCTGCAGGCTTGGACTCACACGGGGGTGATTTCCAGGTCCTGGGTTTTGCTGCTTTCTTTGCACTGGTCTTGAAGAGAGAGGATGATGAAGAGACTCTGCCCTCATTGCCAGGACATCTATCTGGCCCAGGTAATAGGTCCCTGGTGTGTGGAGACAGGGGCCTGATCACCCACCCACTGGTCCGACAAGGCTGAGTAGGCCTGCAGAGAATGTCTATGGGGTGTCCTGGGACTTGGGCTCTCCCCAGAACTTATCCCCCCCACCAGCATCCAGGCAGAATTTATCAGTCATCCCAAACTAGCCAGGCAAGAGACTCCCTTCCCAGTCCCTTGAGCAATCTTATTCCTTCCCTTCCATCCTTTCTTTCTGAAAACTCAACATAACCCTTTGGCCAAGGGTGTGCCCCTGGGGATCGGGCAGGCTGTATTATTCTTTTTAGAGACAGAACCTCACATAACCTGACTGACCTTGAACTTGATATGTTACTGAGAATGACTTTGCACCTCAGATCACCCTACCCCACTGCCACCTCCAGGCATATGCCACCAAGCTAGTTTATGTGGTGCTGGGACAGAAGCCAGGGCAAGCACAAGCTAGGCAGGCTCTCTAATAAAAGAGCTACATTCTCAGCTGCAAACCAGATTTTTTTTTGTAGACTAGGCTGGTCTTGAACTCACAGAGAATCCCCTGCCTCTACCTACCAAGTGCTGGGATTAAAGGCGTGCACCACCACCACCACCACCACCGTCCGGCTTGAAACAAGATTCTTCTTTACTGAGTTGTGGCTCCCTGAGATTTTGTTTTGTTTTGTTTTGTTTTTCGAGACAGGGTTTCTCTGTGGCTTTGGAGCCTGTCCTGGAACTAGCTCTTGTAGCCCAGACTGGCCTCAAACTCACAGAGATCTGCCTGCCTCTGCCTCCCGAGTGCTGGGATTAAAGACATATGCCACTACCGCCCAGCTCCCTGAGATTTCAAATGAAAATAAAGCATACAGGGGGCTGGAGAGATGGCTCAGTGGTTAAGAGTACTGACTGCTCTTCCAGAGGACCCGGGTTCAATTCCCAGCACCCACATGGCAGCTCACAACTGTCTGAAGATCCAGTTGCAGGGGATCTGACACCTTCACACCAATGCACATAAAATAAAGTTAAATAAAACCATAAAAAAATTAAAAAAAAATAAAGCATACAGTTCGCTTACAGGTAGGCTGCAGAAAGTGGCTGTCAATTAGACTTCTGGGACAAAAAATCTGTAGTCTATAACCAAGGGGCCAGACTGTCCCTGTTGTTTTTTGGTAAATAAAGATTTATGGAAATAGCTATGCTGACCCTGGTCTAAGAGGCCCCTGGTTATTCCCCTCTTCCCAGGGAAGCTCTCAAAGGCCCTTGAGAAGAGCTCTTCTCAGATGAGCAAACAGAACAGAATCAATAACTGACCTCAGCCTCAGGGATGATAAATCAGGAGCAAGTGTGCTTGTCAATGTGTTCACCCCGTCCCAGGCTTGGAATCTTCCGTTCTAGGAGAAACTCTGACTTTGCACTTCCTCAGAAAAGCCCATTTCTCAACAAAAAAGGTCACCTCTCTCAACAAAAGAGCAAATTCTCTGAAGAGATACCAGTTTCCAGACCCACCAGGTAGACAATCATTCATCTGGTGATTCCTCAAGGAGAGCTGGCTGTGTTGCAGGCAGCGATGGCTTCAGAACATAATTGACATAAAATTCCCTCCCTGTTGGATGGAATTCAGTGAGTCTAGTAAATTTAGAGGGTCATGGAACCAACATTGTTATAATTGAGATTTAAAATATTATTTCATCCCCAGGAGGGTCCCTTTGTTTATTTTAAGTCTGTCCCCGACTCCATGCACATCCCTGGGCAAGGTGGTACTGGCCGAATGGAAGGGGTCACAACCCCTGCAGGCATAGACCCTGTGGGGAGGTGACAGGGAAGCACAGGAGTGCAAAAGCAGACATCTAAGGAAGACTGCTGGGCCAGGGCTGGAGAGAAGTAAGACCCTGCAGGCTTCCTTAGCTGTCCCCTGAGGGTACAGGAAGGAAAGCCTTGAGCCATAGAGGCTTGCCAAGGCCCTGAGGTAGGACAGACTGCCCGCTCTGCAGCCATCACTAATGGCATGGCAGGAGCTCAGGGAGTTGTACTGAAGGAAATGGCTTGTGGAGAGGGTGGGAAGGGCTGGGGGTGGGGAGTGGGGAGGGCATGCAGGAGGACATGAACACAAAAGGTAGATGGGTCATAGTACACCTGTCAGAACGGCAATACCTGGTCTCGCTGTCTCGTGGGGGACTCTTCTGTGTCCTGTGTCCACAGGCCCCTATGCCTTGTTCCGAACACGCCGCCGCAGCAGCAAGGATGCTTACGAGCCTCCCCGCACCACTGCCATCCAGAAGATGAAAACCACTCGCCTCAAGGAGCAGAAAGCATTTGCGCTCATCAGAGAAATCCTGGGTGGGCAGTTTCCCACACCTGGGTTCTTGGCACACCCTGGAGCAGATATACCACGTGTCCTTTGATGAGCCCCTTGTTGCCCCTAGGCCTCAGTTCCTCTTCTCCCTTTTGCCTGAAATCCCTCAAGCTCTTGGGATGAAGTCTGAGCTCCCTACTGTTGTCTACCCCTTTAGTTCCCTGGCTCCCAGTGCCCTGCATTGAATGGCTTCTGTGGCTCCTGGGATCCTGTGCGCCTCCATTGTGTCCTGGGCCTTTTGATCTGTCCCTTCATCTCAGCTGTTCCGGAATGTCCCCATCCTTCTTCCTACCTTTCCTTCTGGCTAATTCTCCCCCTCCCCCCCTCCACCAAGACAGCGTTTGTCTGTGTAACAGTTCTGGCTGTCTTGGAACTCACTTTGTAGACCAGGCTGGCCTCGAACTCAGAGATCTGCCTACCTCTGCCTCCCAAGTGCTGGGATTAAAGGCGAACACCACCACTGCCCAGCTGCTTCCTGATCTTTAACTCTCAGCCCAGTAGTGTGTCTTTTTTTTATTTTATTTTACTTTTTATTGATTTTATTGAGCTATACATTTTTCTCTGCTCCCCTCCCCTCAACCCTCTCCCATGGTCCCCATGCCCCCAATTTACTCAGGAGATCTTGTCTTTTTCTACTTCCCATGTAGATTAGATCCATGTATCCAGTAGTGACTTTAGAGAGAACCTCATTCCCCATTGCTCAGGTCAGGGACTTTCAAACCTTGGTGTTTGCCTGAGTCCCCCCCAAAGCAGATCTGTGTAAAAACCCAAACAGTCCTTTTCTACGCCTGTAACTCCCATGCCACTACAAGACGGTATGTGAGCCGGGACCTAAGCCGGAGACTTAAAGACACATAGACAGAAAGACAGAGACAAGGATACGGGTCATCCTTGATACAAAATGCCGAGAATGCCCAGTTTAGCCACACCCAACTCTCGGGATATTTCAGCTGCAAACTCATCAGGCTCAGAACAGCTGCAGGCAAGGTCTTGTGCTCAGAGCAGCTGTAAGCATAGGAAAAACAAGCTGCCCACAGGGAATCCAGGGTCCAGGAGCTCCCAATAGCTCCCAACAGATCTGGGTGGATATATTTCACTAGCAAGGTGATCCTGGGAAGGCAGGCGGGGAGGAAAGTGCACTGGAGAGGGAAAGAAGCCAAGAGTCAGTGGTTTGGTTCTGCCCGAAACCTAGGGGAGAAAGGGACCCTCCCCCCCCCCACACACACACAATTATCCTATGCATTCTCATCATTGGTTTTCATCCAGGCCCACCATGGTTAAAGCACTGGCTGCTCTTTCAGAGGCCATGAGTTCATATTCCCAGCAACCACATGGTGGCTCACAACTATCTGTAATGCATTCTGGTGCCCGCTTCTGGCCTGTATTGCAGGTATAAATGGAGGCAGAATACTGTATACATAATAAATAAGTTTTTTTTTTTTGGTTTTTCGAGACAGGATTTCTCAGTAGCTATGGAGCCAGTCCTGGAACTCGCTCTGTAGACCAGGCTGGCCTCAAACTCACAGAGATCCTCCTGCCTCTGCCTCCTGAGTACTGGGATTAAAGGTGTGCACCACCATTGCCCAGCATAAATAAATCTTTTAAAAAAAATCATATGTGGTTGCATCTACCGGTGACCCTAGTCCCATGGGAGGCATTGATGGGAGGGTCACTAAGGCTTGCTAGCTGCCTCCCTAACTCTAAATTCAGTGCCAGACTCTGTCTCAAGAGAATAAGGTGGAGTATGATAGAACATGACCCTCAGCAACACCCTCCGGTGCACCCATACATATGTGCAAACATGGTACACACATGGAGAAAAGGAAAAAGAAGCTTAGCAGTTCAGGGATTTAGCCCAGTGGGCGAGTACTCGCCTAGTAAGCACAGGCTTTGCAGACAATCCCCGGCCTGAGAGCGGACCCGGCAATGTGCTTCTCAAGCCTGACTATCCACGTTCACTCCCTAAAATCCAAGGTGGAAGGAAGGAATGAACTCCCTCACGCTATTCTCTGACCTACACTCAGGCTGCGGCACATGCCTGGCCACACTCACCCACACACAAGAATAATAAACTGAAGTTTTTTAAAAAGATAGTCAAGCGGGGTGACTCAAACCTATAATCGCAACACTGGGGAGGATCAGGAATTCCTATCCAGCTGGGCGGTGGTGGCGCAGGCCTTTAATCTCAGCACTCGGCGCGATCTCTGTGAGTTCAAGACCAGCCTGGTCTACAAGAGCTAGTTCCAGGACAGGCTCCAAAACCACAGAGAAACCCTGTCTCGAAAAACCAAAAAACAAAAAAAAAAAACAAAAAAACGGAATTCCTATCCAGTCTCCTCTATGTAGCAAGTTCAGGGCCAGCCTGGGCACTGCAAAAAAACATGGAGCGTGACTCCCTGGCTGGGTCTTGATCTAAATACTTTATAAACATTAGCTGATCCTCCCACCACAATCCCAGGCCTTAAAATCATTATCTGCACAATAAAGAATTGTCCACAGAGAGGTTGAACCGTTCATGAAGGACACGTGGAGAGGAAGTGGCCGGACCTATCTCCTAGTCTGTGCACCTCCCTCCTCTCTGTTGCCCCTGTTACCAGAGTGGCAGCAGCTGGGCTCCTCTATACTGAGCCATGTATGCTCCTTTTCCTCCCTGAGCTTGGTGGGGGTCAAGGACCTGCCTGACCAGGTTGTTGTACGTCCTTTCCAGCTTACCTGGGCTTCCTGTGGATGCTGCTGCTCGTGGCCTATGGGCAAAGGGACCCCAGTGCTTACCACTTCAACAGCCACCTGGAGCACTCCTTCACTCAAGGCTTCTCAGCCGTGCTGAGCTTCCGAGAGTTCTTCGAATGGGCCAACACCACGCTCGTGAAGAACCTCTACAGTCATCACCCAGGTAGCCCCTGCCACACCAGACAGTGTGTCAGGCCCCCTTGGGCATGGAAGTGGGTGGGAATAGCTGTAAGTCACCGAGAGCGCGAAAACACAACAGCCACATGACCATAAGCTTAGACAAGCTATCAGAAAGAAGGCCAGTGTGAACTGCCAATCATCTGGCTTGAGAGGTTAGGAAGCCTAAACTGCCCAGGGAAATACAGTGTACAGGCGGGAGAAAGGATGAAAAGCTACCCAAGTCAGCACACACCGTGGCACGGCGAACTCCACGCCATGATAAAACTTTGAGGGTGACTGCTATGGGGGTATCTGAGTGAAGGACTGACGTGAAGCTGTGTGGAAGAAAGAGACAGGGAGCCGAGGTTATGACGAAGCTCCAAAGAGCACATTGATCCTCATGGAGAGGAGGCGCCATGGAGGAGCTGACACAAGGAAGCGTCACTCTGGAAAGATGTGGAGGCTGGAGGGAAGGGTACCACGGAGATATGATGGGGACTGATGCAGGGATACTGGGAGGGGAGGAAGACACAGTATTGTCAGGGTGCGGCGGCTATTGAGAGTAAGACTCCGAGAGGACGCAGATGGTGTTCAGGCTGACCAAGTGGTGGGCACAGTCCCCAGAGAGGATTTATGTGCTCATAGAGTCTGTCCAAGATGGAGAAGTGGTGAGGGAAGGATGGATGTATTAAATATATTCATGATAGAGAGGCCGTGGTTGGTCCAGGAAGGGAAGCTGACACAAACTCACCCTTCAGTGATGAGATGCACTAGGAGAAAGGGCTTCAAGACCGTGATTGGCCCCGAGATAGGGGGAGAATATTAGACAGAAAATGGTACTGTATATGGGACAGCCAAGCATGATGAGGGTCTTAAAGGGGAGGAGGACCTCCTTTTAAAACCTGGAGAGGAGCTTCATTAAGAAAGAGAATGAAGCTGGGCAGTAGTGGCACATTCCTTTAATCCCTGCGCTTGGGGGCAGAGGCAGGCAGATCTCTGAGTTGGAGGCCAGCCTGGTCTATAGAGCAAGTTCCAGGATAGCAAGAGGTATGTAGAGAAACCCTGTCTAGAAAAAAAAAAATGAGACCAGCCGTGGTGATGCACACCTTTAGTCCCAGCACTTGGGGGGCAGAGGCAGGTGAATCTCTGAGTTCAAGGCCAGCCTAGTCTACATAGTGAGTTTCAATTCAGGACAGCCTGGGCTGCATAGAAAGACCATAGAGAGAAAAAGAATGAATAAGAGAACTGGGAAAGGGGCACAATGAGAGGATGGGGGGAGCAAAGGAGGAGGCCAGAGATGTGCCTTCAGAGAGAATCCCAGAGCAGTGCCCCTGACGAGTCTTCTCAGAAGTCTGCAGGGCAATCCCCAGAATATAGGGCGTACAGAACTTTTATAAGCTTAAAGGGGGTGGGACGTTTTGTGTAGCGTGATTTCGTTCAGAATAACATGGCGGACAAAGAGCAAGGAGGAGCCAAGTATAGTTAGGACCATAAGCCATGGCACAGAACAACTCAATTCTATCCCAGAGAGAGCTGCATGGAGGTGTGGCCTAATCCCTTCTGGCTGTAGGTTCTGGCCTCTCTAAAGTGACCAGGGTCTTAAAGGAGCAGGCCCATGTGCTAAGAGAAATCAGTCTGTGGTTGAGCATGAGCGACTTCTGTCTATGTCTCTAATGGATCCACCTGTGATCACATTCGCATCTGCGTGGGGGAGCATGGGATGCGCTAGGATGCTTTCCGATGCCACACTTGATCTCCCGGTTCTCATCTCTAGGCTTTGTCACCGATGGGAACTCCAAGTTGGTTGGCAGTGCCCGCATTCGCCAAGTGAGGGTCCGGGCAGGCTCTTGCCCTGTTGCCCAGCAGCTACAGGCTTCTTTTGATGGATGCCATGCCCCATACTCCCTGGATGTTGAAGACCTGGCAGACTATGGAGAAGGCTGGAATGCCTCTGCCCGTAATAACAGCAATGACTTCCCTCAGGTGTGGCAATACCAGAGCCAGAGCCAACACCAGGGTTATCCCACGTGGGGCAAACTTACTGTGTATGGGGGAGGAGGCTATGTGGTCTCCTTGGGAACTGATCGCCAAAATGCCTCAAGGTGAGATGGATTTGATTCTTTTCTAACTCAGTGCAGGTGTTTGCTAGAGGGCACAGTAGGATGGAGGAGGCAGAGCTCATTCATGCCAGTGTGGGAGGGGACAGACAAATAAGAATCATTCAGTTAGCATTTTCAGGCCCCTAGAAGCTGGGCATCCCCCAGGTCTGAAAGGAAAGGCCATATGCAGCTATTATTACTGAGCATACATGTTTGTGCGCACACAAAATCTCATCTTCTCTATCTGGAGGCATGGATGCTTGCCACCATCGTGAATGAGGAGACCAAGGCCTGAAGAAGTCATCATCTTGCCCAAGAGGCAGTTGGGATTTGAACACAATTCTTTCTGCCATCCCAGGACACATTGCTCTTTTGTTTACACCAGACTGAGTTCTCTGGGACCTGGTCCCATGTAAGATGCCATACCAGAGGAACCCCACAGTTGCAGGTACTGCCTGAGCCCTAGTGCTTCATGAGGTTCCTCTAATACAATGGCTCTTTGTCTTAAGAAATCATTGCACCCTCCTGGAAGGGGCCTGTCCAAGCACTCACTCCTGAGATTTTCTGATGCAAATGACCCAGAGTCTGACGGTCTGTAGTCACAATATGCTACAAGGTTGACTGGGGACCCCCTTTGACAAACTCTGTTCTAGTGGTCAGGAGACCATAAACCAACAGCACCATGTGACTAGGAAAAGTGACTGTCCCTAGGAGCTGTGTGGGGGGCATGGAGGCAGAGCAGAGTAGAAGATTTAGACAGTAAGCCCCAGCCTCATACAGGGGTTCCCGGGCCGGGAGCCTCCCGAGAAAGAAGTCACCCAGGCATTCCTCTTCCACAGGATTCTCCAGTATCTCTTTGACAACAGCTGGCTGGACACGCTGACCAGAGCCGTGTTTGTGGAGTTCACCGTCTACAACGCCAATGTCAACCTGTTCTACATCGTCACGCTCACCCTGGAGAATAGTGCCGTGGGTGAGCCATCTCTCCTGGACATCCTCAACCTGGCTTGTGTCCTGCTGCTTCGGGGACTGGGGTCCAGGGAAGTTGGGGTGGGGTCTGGGGTCACCCTGCAATGGGTTATGAATCGTCTTTCCCCTGGGCTGGACTCTTTCATCAACTTAAGGGAATTTAGTCGGAGTGTGAGACAGCTTGTCCATCTCTTCATCCCACAGTGGGGAGCACATTGAGTATCACCATCATACAACTGAGACCAAAGATTCACACATAATACTCGCGCTCACCTCTGTGATGGGCTTTTATACTTTCTGTTCATGCTTTCTCCCCATCTACCACCTTTTAAAATGTCAATTACAAGTTACCAAGACCAAAATCAACCTAAAGCCTTCTCAACGAATACTCAATTTGCCTAGAATTCAACTTCCTCTCTGTTACACACTCAACATTTAAAAGTTTTCCATTGCTGTTTTGTTGGTTTGCTTGTTTTGAGACAGAGTCTCACGTAGCCCAGGCGGGCTCTCAGCTGATCCTCGGCTTCCTGACTACTGAGACTAGAGGGGTGAGCACACTCGGCCTAAAATTTAAAAATAAAAAAACTTTAGAGTTTTATACATGCATGCAGTATGATGCATACAGTGTTTATTTTTATGAACTCCACACCCATTAAAATTTAAAATTTATATACAAGATCTTGCTACAAGGCCCCTGTTGGCCTGAAACTTAATTTTCAGCCTTTCTGTCAGCCTGAGGGCTAGCTTTATGTTCATGGGCAGTAATAAATAGCTTTACTTGTCAAACTGGCTTCAAATGTTATCTCATAAGCCATGTACATAGGCAGGTAAAGGCCTAAGACCCCAGTACTCAGGAGTCGGAGATAGAGAACCAGGGTCTCAATGTCATCCTTGCTGACATAGCAAGTTCAAGAACAGCCTGGGATACATTAGTCTGCCTTAAAAAGCAAAAATAACAATTTTTTCACTCAAATCATTTAAATGGAAAATAATAAAAACAAAACTAAAAAGAAGGTAAGGAAAAGACACAGTAGGGTATGTTGGCACTCACCTTTGATCCCAGCACTAATCCAAGGCCAGCCTGGTCTCTACAGGGAGTTCCAGGTCAGCCAGGGCTATAGAGAGATCATATCTTGAAGAAAAAAAAGAAAGATTTCTAAGTGATTGATAACTCATAGGAAAGTTGCCTTGCTTGGCACACTGACCATTCAATGGTCTTCAGGGAAGCTCTGTGGGGGGGCATGGTATGAATGAGCAATGTGGAGGCTGGTAGAAGATTCTGAGTGGATGGACTCTGTGGAAGTGCTGTGCACATACATCCACCCCAGAGATGGACCTGATGGAGCAGCCCCTTCTGTCCCTTTTGGATTGTCCACTGTCATTGGCATCCTGCCCATGTCATGTCCACTTTGTCCCTTGTATCTCCTTGTCCTAAGGACATGAGTTTTCTCCTTGCCAGCCCGGAGAGCGCTTGAGCTATGTGATGTGAGCCAGAAGCTGGGGCTCTGACAGGCAGGTGAGCAGAGGCACTGTTCTCCCCAGGTACCTTCTTCTCACACGCGGCCCTGCAGAGCCTGCGTCTGTACCCCTTCACGGATGGCTGGCACCTCTTCGTGGTGGCGGCTGAGCTCATTTACTTCATCTTCCTCCTCTACTACATGGTGGTGCAGGTAAGGGGGGAGAGGGCTCAGTGGGTAGAGATGGACGGACTCATCAGTTAGCCTTCCTACCTCCTAAAGTGGGACCTGAGGCAGGAGGAAAAGGATTTGTTTGTTTGTTTTTGCCCCAGCGGCTTGACTGGCAGATTTCTGTTGGTTCTGAGAGCCAATCCAGTCTATTGCAGGAAGGACCAGGTCTGGTATTGTCAGTTCCTACTGCTGTATCAGGGTTGGTCCTGGGCGGGGTGGGGGGGGGGAGGGAGGGGAGGTGATCTGCATTGGTCTTATGCCTTCTGATTTGAAACCTTCCAAAAGACTTAGGTTAAGGGATATGTCTTAGTTGTGGCTTCTATTGTTGTGAAGAGACACCATGACCATGGTGTCTCTTACAAAGGAAAACATTTAGTTAGGGCTAGTTTACAGTTTCAGAGGTTTAGTCCATTATCATCAGGGTAAGACATGGCATGCAGGTAGACATGGTGCTGGAGAAGAAGCTGAGAGTTAATACATCTTGACCTGCAGGCAACAGGAAGTGGTCTGAGACACTGGGCATGCCTTGATCATGTAAGAGACTTCAAAGCCCACCCCACAGTGACACACTTCCTCCAACAAAGCTATACTGACTCCAACAAAGCCACACCTCCTAACAGTGCCACTGCCTATGATCTCATGACAGCCAATTACATTCAAACTACCACAGATGTTTTGAGCTTTCTTAACAAGAGAAAGGTCCTCTTGCCTCCAGCATTCAGAGGAGACACAAAAGCCCAGAGACATTATCTACCAAGGTCAACTGGATTCAAGGTCACCTGACTGCTAGACAAGTGTTTGAGCTCCACTCTCAGCTCCCAAATCTAAACTTTGAACCCAGAGTCTGTTGCCTGACCTTCTCTCTAACTTCCCATGAGGCAACATGAACCTCTTCCAGCAGGATATGGCACACACCTGTAATCCAGAATTTGGGAAGCAGAGGCAGGAAGGTTGTCAGAACAGGGGACCCAGGGCTACAGAGGTAATTCAGTGAGTGGCTGGGCAACTTAGCAAGACCCTGTCTTTGGAAAAAAAGGAAAACATGGCTCTTGTGGATTATTACTTTAACTATGTACAGATGTGTTACATTTGTTTATGTTGCGGAATATTACTTTAACTATGTAAAGGTGTGTTGCTTTTGTTTATGCTGCACTTATTAGCTTGATTTTTTTTTTCCTGAAACAAAAAGGGTTTCTCTGTGTAACAGCCCTGGCTGTCCTAGCTCTTGTACACCAGGCCTCAAACTCACAGAGATCCGCCTGTCTCTGCCTCCCAAGTGCTGGGATTAAAGGCGTGCGCCACCACTGTCTGGCTGCACTTGTTTAACTATGTAAAGATGTGTTGCTGTTTCACCTTGCCTGCCTAAGGCACCTGACTGGTCTGATAAAAAGCTGACCGTCCAATAGCTAGGCAGAGGAGGGATAGGCAGGGCTGGTGGGGAGAAAATAAATAGAGAAGGGAGACGGGAATGAGGGAGAAAAAGAGGGAGACTCCTGGGCTAGTCGGCCAGGCAGCTGCCAGACAGTCATGGAATAGGACATACAGAATGAAAGAAAGGTAAAAAATATAGATGAAGGGGCTGGAGAGATGGCTCAGCAGTTAAGAGCATTGCCTGCTCTTCCAAAGGTCCTGAGTTCAATTCCCAGCAACCACATGGTGGCTCACAACCATCTGTAATGGGGTCTGGTGCCCTCTTCTGGCCTGCAGGCATACACAGACAGAATAATGTATACATAATAAATAAATAAATATTTTAAAAAAATATATAGATGAAGAGAAACAGGTTAAGTTATAAGAGCTAATGGGACAACCATAAGTTAAAGCCGAGCATTCATAACTAATATTAAGTCTCTGTGTCATGATTTGGGGGCTGGTTGGTGACCCAAAAGAAGCCTGCTAACTCAGTGTCAGACTGCTTGCCTAGAATTCTTCAGGCCCCTGGCTCAATCATCAGTAGCACACATACACACATGTACATGCACATTCTTAGCTACTGTATTGACGGCCACAAGTCTGGTAACTGGTAGGATCTCCAGGTACTCTATGTATATGGGGCCAGATGAACTGTGCTACCAGAGGTCTTTGGCATGGAGGGGTAGACACTGCCATAGCCTTAGGCAGAATCTCTGGACCCCTTTTCCAGGGCAAGCTCATGAGGAAGCAGAAGTGGGGTTACTTTTGCAGCAAGTGGCATCTTCTCGAACTGGCCATCATCCTAGCCAGCTGGAGCGCCCTGGTGGTGTTTGTGAAGAGGGCTATCCTGGCAGATCGTGACCTCCAGCACTACCGGAAGCACAAGGGCGAGTATGTAGCCACTTCTCCGCTTCTCTTGGTCCTCCCCTTCCTTTCCTTCCTATAGCTCCTTCAGAGGAAGGCTTTGGAAACCCTGTTGGCCCTGAGTGATGGACGGCAGTCCTCGCAGATATGATTGCAGCTGCTCTGAGATTCACACTCAGGGCCTGGAACTTATGAAATTGGAAAGGATTCTTTCATTTCTTATTTTTTAAATAAGCATGCACTAGTTACTAGAATTATAAATTTGTTATAAATACAAGATAATGAGTTTCATTGTGGCAGTTTCATACATGCATCTAATATACTTTGATCATAGTCTCTCTCTCTCTCTCTCACACACACACACACACCCTCTCTTGCTGTTCCACTTCCAGGTAGAGAGGACTCTTTAATACAAAACATAGTAACCAGGCTGGAAGATGATCCAGCAGTTAAGAACATCTGCCGCTCAGGCCGATGGCTGTGAACTTCTGGTCCTCCTGTTTCCATCCCCCTAGCGCTGGGATTATAGACATGTACCACCATGCCCTGCTCCCAGTAAAGTCTGATTACAGTATGGGTGGGCACACCCCTTTGCTCGCATACCGCCTGTGACTACTTCTCTGCTACAACGGCAATTCTGAGTCACTGAGAGGGAAAACAGCTGTAGCCCCGAGTGTGGACTCTCTGACCTTCCCAGAAAGAGCCAGCCGCCTGGAGAACAAAGGCTGGGTTCTCAGAGGAACAATGCAAAGCTTGTAGCAGGTCACCTATGAGCTCATGCGCCACATTGTTTCAACACACTCCTTCCTTGCACAGTTCGCCTCAGACTTCATTCTTGACAGCCACTCAGTGTATTACTTCCTTGGGTCTGGAACCAACTTTAGACAGATGTCTTCTTACAGTGAATGTCAGAAAAACATTTTTTTAAGTAATCTTCCAGTTTTTCCAGTCTTCAGAGACCTAAGTAGAGTCTGAATGCATTTTCTAAAGACTTTTTAATTTGTGTGTCTGTATGAGTGCCTGCCATATGTGTTCAAGTGTTTGCAGAAGCCAGAAGAGGGCATTAGATCCCCCAGAGCAGGAATTACAGGAGGTTATGGGCTGAACAGTGTAGTTGCCACCTCTCTAATCCTTGGATTTTATTTGTATGTTTGTTTGTTGGTTTTTCGAGGCAGGGTTTCTCTGTGTACCTCTGACTGTCCAGGAACTCACTCTGTTGACCAGGCTGGCCTTGAACTCACAGAGATCCGCCTGCCTCTGCCTCCCTGAGTGCTGGGATTAAAGGCACGTGTCACCACCACCGGGGAGTTTGTTTTTCGAGACAGGGTTTCTCTGTGTAGCAGCCTTCACTTTGTAGGCTGGGCTGACCTCTGGTGGTATTAAAGGCGTTTGCCACTACACCCAGTTCGCTCTTGGTTTTTTGTTTGTTTGTTGTTGTTTTATTTTTTTGTGGTGTGATATTAAGAGTCAAACTCTTAAACCCAGGACTTCCCTCATTCTAGGTACTTGCTCTACTACTGAGCTATGAGCCCAGCAGACCTAAGTGCAGTTAAGCTTCAGTCTGAAGATTAATTTGAAACTCTTAGTTGAATTTGATAATTTTATTAATCCATTAACCAAAGGTTTTTAAGCTACTGTTTTTCAAAGCTAGAGCTTAAACCCAGGACTTCACAAATGCTAGGCAAGCAGTTTACCAATGAACCACACTCCCCAACCAGTCTTACTTAAAA
Organism: Neodon shergylaensis; assembly: GCA_025134845.1. Taxonomy (NCBI): domain Eukaryota; kingdom Metazoa; phylum Chordata; class Mammalia; order Rodentia; family Cricetidae; genus Neodon; species Neodon shergylaensis. The sequence continues at coordinate 8,609,605 of JABTXL010008991.1, read as the reverse complement.
AGAATTGAGTCAGGGTCCCACAGAGTCACCCAGGCTGACTTTGAATTTACCCTGAAGCCTATGCAGGTCTTGAACTTCCAACCTTCCTGCTTGGCTCCTCAAACAGCTGGGATTACAGGTCTATGTTGCCAGATTATTTTGACCAAAGTCATGTATTTATTTTAATCTTTTCCAGAAACCTATACAAATTTTTAAATAGGTAAGCTTTTTTTTTCTACAAGAACCTAATTTATTCTTCCTCCCTCCCTCCTACCCTCTGTTCTCTTTCTCTCTCACTCTTCCTTTTGCTCAGAATCAAACCCAAGGTCTTGCTGCATGCTAAGTACATACTCTACTACTGAGATAACCCCCTAGCCCAAGTCCTGAATTTTAATAAAATGCTTTTATTTATTTTTAAAATATTTTTATTTGGATGGATATTTTGCCTAAATGTCTGCACACCACATGCATGCCTGACAGTGTCCAAGGAGGCCCGAAGACAGTGTTGGATTCCCTGGAACGTGAGTTATATTGTTGTGAGCCACCATGTAGGTGCTGGGAATAAACCTGGGTCCCATGGAAAAGTAGCCAGTGCTCTTAACCTCAGAGTTATCTCTCCAACCCATTAATAAAACATCTTTTATGACCAAGTGATTTGCTTCATGGTCTCTGCAACCAAGTGGTCCTCAGTCCTTGCTCCCCAGTAGGATTCTGGAAGGAAGGAAGGAAGGGAGGGAGGAAGGGCGCGCTATGGTCCAGGCTGCCTCCCAGACTTGCTCATGATGTCCAGAGATGGCACTCCAGCACCAGGGTCTTATCATCCCTCTGGCTTATTCCAGTATGTAGCCAAAATCAAGAGGAATGCTGGAATTAGAGCTAATTGCCTTCTCAGACAAGGGCCTAGGAATTGTTATTGTTTCCACATATTGAGCAATTCAATGACATGAAAGGGGATTTGGTAATTTATTTTGCTAATTATATTTATTTATTTCGTGTATGGGAAGAATGTGCATGTGGACATCAAAGGACAGCTTGAGAGAACCAGCTCTCTCCTTCCGTCCTGGAGGTCTCCAAGATCAAACTCAGGTCATCAGCCTTGCCTGTGAGGGCCTTCACCCACTAAACCATCTGCTAGGTCAGGAGCAGGAGTAGAAAAAAATGCTCAAAGGAGACTGGAGAGATGGCTCAGAGGTTAAGAGCGCTGGCTGCTCTTACAGAGGTCCTGAGTTCAATTCCCCAGGAACCACATGGTGGTTAGATCCATATTTAATCCATAGTGGGATCTGATGCCCTCTTCTGGCATAAAGTTGTACATGCAGATAGAGCACTCATATACATAAAATAAATAAATCGTTAAAATAACACTATAAACTGTGGCTAGTTGTGGTGCTTATGTAAGCAACCCTAATTAAACCCATTGGCTCACCAAAACAAAAACCAGAAGGACATTAAAGGAGGATTGCTTAGGAAGAGGAGGGGGTCACGAGGAGTGGGGGTGAGGGGACAAGAAAGGTTAATAGGGGTAAATCAAAACACAGTGTGTAAAACATATCATATACATGTATGGAACTATCTTGGTGAAACCCATTATTGTAGAATTAGTGTAAACTGATAGAAAAAGCTATACATCAGAGCTGGCTTGGGCACAGTGGTACATGCCAGGAATCCTAACACCTGTGAGGCTGAGGCAGGAGGTTAAACAGCTTAAGATCATCCTCAGTCACATAGTGAGTCTGAGGCCACCTGGGCAACGTGAGAACCTGCTTCAGTGCAATCAAATGCCACACTAGTCTTTAGACTGGATTTAGAATACATTGGCACAAAAGGAGAAGGAAGGACTTTGAAGTCAGACACACCTGGGTTCCAACTCATTCCTCCCCTCACAAGCTGTGTCACTATGTACACCACCAGCTGAGTGATCCTGTGCCAACTCTCAGTCCTTATCTGTGCACCAGAGATAGCAAGACCTGCTCCATCTTGAAGTTCGGTGACACAAAGCAAATCAGATTCTCACGTAGCACAACAAATACACGACAGCTCTATGCGTCTTTCAATATGAAGGCAGTTGGAAATGTACACTCAAATAAGTATGTAGGAGGGAGTGGCATTTAGTGACCCCAGAGCAGAAAGGTCAAGACTCACAAAATACTCTCTCCATCCTCCCAACCCCCTGCCCCAATATATTCCTCTTTGCCATCCTTTATAGTTCTGTAGCCATTAATCAAAACTGCTGGTTAAAGGCCCCTAGAACAAGTCACTGAATCTTCAAGATCACCCTATCATCCTCATCGCCATCATCAGCATTGTTATTGTCCTCCTCCTCATCGTCAGTATTGTAATCATCATCACTGTCATCAGCATCGTTATCGTCATCATCATCACCATCGTCATCATCATTATCATCATCATCACCATTGTTATCATCATCAACAATGTTATCATTATCACCATCATCATTGTTATTGTCATCATCACCATCATCATCATCACTGTCACTCTTTCTTCTCATCCCCCTCATCATGATATGATCACATCATTACCAACAGTATCACCTTCATCCTCATCATCACTGTTGTCACCGTTACTACATCTCTAATCACTCCATCATCACCAATGTCATCATCACTACCAACACCACAATCATTCCTTAATTTTAATTGATTTATTAGCTTATTTTTATTTTTGTTTTGTTTGCTTTTTTTTTGAGGCAGGATCTCTGTATATAGCCCTGAATATACTGGAACTCACTATGTAGACCAGATTGGGTTTGAACTCACAGAGATCTGCCTGCCTCTGCCTCCTGAGTGCTGACACCATATCATATTTATGAGTATTGGTGGGTAGGGGAGAGAGAGAGAGAGAGAGAGAGAGAGAGAGAGAGAGAGAGAGAGAGCAGGCACAAACATGCTACAGCATGTGTGGAGACCATAGGACAACTTTCAGTAGTTGGTTCTCTCCTTCCTCCTTTACCACGTTTACATGGGTTCTGGGAATCAACTCAGGTGGCCAGGCTTGCATGGAAATGACTTTTACCCACTGAGCCATCATATTGGTATGACTACTACTACCATTCTTATCATCATCATCACCACCGTCAACCAAAGCCTCACCGTTATCACCACAACGATCATCACCTGACTGGGAGGAATCGGAACTACATTGTCACCCAGATCCACTTCAGGACATATTGACTCTGACATCATAGTAAACATAACCCTGTACCTGGATGCGCTCCAGCCATGCTGGAATCTGAGATCAGGCCTTCCCGTTTTGTTCCCACAGGGGCATCAGTTTCAGTGAGACAGCGGCAACCGATGCTGCTCTTGGTTACACCATTGCCTTCCTTGTCCTGCTGTCTACAGTGAAGCTTTGGCACCTGCTCCGGTTGAATCCCAAAATGAACATGATCACATCAGCGCTGCGCCGTGCCTGGGGTGACATTTCAAGCTTTATGGCCATCATCCTCATCATGCTCCTGGCTTATTCCATTGCAGTGAGTGTCTCCTTTGGGAAAACCTCAGGCAGTTCTTGATGGGGGTAAAGCCTACTTGGTACTGTGAAGGGGACAGTAGGGGTTAAGGGGAGACTGGGAATCCAAAGGAAATGACAGAGCTCGTAAATCCAGGATCTTTTAACTGGGACCTTATGAAACTTCCACCTCCAAAACAAAGACAGGACCTCAGTAGAACAGGAGTGAGGGTCCATGAAATCCGACCAGAAGGATACATGACTTCTCACTATGGGCTGCTTTCTGTGGCTAGTCCGGCTCAGACTGCCAGTTTGGATACTCCAGATGCTTAGAAGCCCCGTGGACACTTCTCCGCCACCCTCTCCTTGACCTAGGGCAGAGTGGTAAGGGTGCAATCCTAAACACTTGGACTCAGTAGTGCCTACATTGGTTCACACAGCCGCTTAACACTACATGTTGACAGTTACATCCATTTGTCACTAGGAAAAAAAAGCCAACAACCACAACCAACACTGAGCCTTCAACTCTTTCTTATTACCAAGTAATGAGAGAGAGAGACTTCTGACCTCTTCCTGCTCTTTGTGCAAGCACACATTCCAACCCTGAGGCACAATGGACCCATTTTCCAGCATAGTCCCGGGTACCCATTTGTCTTGGATCTTTAGCTCTACCTTGGTCATCTCTCACCCCAGCTTTGTCTGGTCTCACGCCTCCCTCACTCACGGATCACATGTACCACCAGCCCAAGCATCCTTGTCTGAACGAACGCGATTCTAACCCCTCACTCCCACTGTACATCCCAGTCACTGCCTCAGGCAGCAGGGACTAGGGCAGGGGCTTTGCACTCTCTTTCTCTGTTCACGAAGACTCTTTCCACGACAGTCAAACTTAATATTTGGTTGGAAACTGCGTTCCTACAAAACCCTCTTGGACGCTGCAGAAACAATGATCAGCCTTCAGCTGGGAATCTTCAACTACGAAGAGGTAATGGGAGGGGGGGTGTGGGCGTGGCCACTGCGATCTGGGCCAAATCTGTCTGTCAGAAAAGCGCTCTCCTGCCCACCTTACCCTCCACAGTCTTGAATGCAGTGCGGAGTCTGGCAAGCACAGGGCTTCTCTAGACCAATCCAAATGTTTCCCCACTTTTAGGCAGCCTACTCTGGGGGGGGCTCTTGGGTACAGAAGAACACCAGACCCTCAGAAGGGCCCTGCTGGGCTGCAGAAATTCCTAACCCTAGATAGAAATGGTGCCTATTTTTAGAGGAAGTAGTGATGGGCAGCCCACACCCTTTCTGGGCCAGCTCTGGAGAGCTCAGTCCACATTCCCAGTACTGGGCAGAGGGCATCTCCCTGATTCTGTTCAGCTCAGAGGACCTGATTTGCTGCTGAGGGTTTCTCAGGGGGATGGTGGCTACAAGAAATGGAATGAATGGCCGGGCGGTGGTGGCGCACACCTTTAATCCCAGCACTCGGGAGGCAGAGGCAGGCGGATCTCTGTGAGGTCGAGACCAGCCTGGTCTACAAGAGCTAGTGCCAGGACAGGCTCCAAAGCCACAGAGAAACCCTGTCTCAAAAAAAGAAAGAAAGAAAGAAAGAAAGAAAGAAAGAAAGAAAGAAAGAAAGAAAGAAAGGGAATGAATGACCGGCTTTCTTCCTGGCAGGTCCTGGACTACAGCCCAGTTCTTGGTTCCTTCCTCATTGGGTCCTGCATAGTTTTTATGACATTTGTGGTACTGAATCTGTTTATCTCTGTCATCCTGGTGGCCTTCAGTGAGGAGCAAAAATATGACCAGGTAAACACATGCTTTTGACTTATTCGTCATATAATTGGGATCATGTATGTATGTGCTTTTGCATCTGGCATGTATGTGTGCCTGTGTGTTTGTATGTGCACCACCTGCTTGTAGTTCCTGTGAAGGCCAGAATTGGAATTCCCTTGAACTGGAGTTACAGATGGTTATGAGCCTCAACCCTGGGACCAAACAGGACAGTAACATCTTGGGGTGGTTCCAGATACATCCCTTGGTCCTCTCTTCTTGCAGCTGTCAGAGGAAGGAGAAATTGCAGACTTGCTCCTGATGAAAATCCTCAGCTTCATGGGCATCAGGTATAAAAGAGAAGAGCGCCAGAGCAGCAACGAGCAGCCAGAGGCATCCTCCCAGGCTCTGTCCCCTAGATCAGCACAAACTTTGCCCCAGATTTAGACTGTTCCTCCACACGTGGCAGAGGCCAGAGCTTCCAGCCTGCACTTGCCAGTGACTTTGGAGTCTCATGGGAGGACTGGCCTTGCTTCCATAGAGGAGTTCTGGAACCCAGCTAGTAGTAAAATACACATACATACATACATACATACATATGAAATACACAACACATACATATATAATCGTGCCACTGTGTGAGAGCCTGCTTGTTCAAATATATTTCTTCCTAGAAATAAAATACACATATGTGAAAAAGAACATTCTCTACATAACAATTAATTCACCAGTTTGGTTATTGGCAGTTGCCTTGAATGATTCTCATATTTTTTTCCAAATGCTGTTAGCTTTCTGGGACCAAGAGCGATAAATTGAGTGGCTTAAAAAACAGGAAGAGTGCCTGGTGGTGGTGGCATACGCCTTTAATCCCAGCACTCGGAAGACAGAGGCAGCAGATCTCTGTGAGTTTGAGGCCAGCCTGGTCTACAGAGTGAGTTCCAGGTCTATGAGCATACCACCCTGAATGTGCCCTATCTTGTCAGAGTGAGTTCCAGGACAACCAGGACTGTTATATAGAGAAACCTTGTCTCAGAAAACAAAAACAAACAGGAAGAACATTATTGCTCTCTAGGGTTTTTTTTTTTTTTTTTTTTTTTTTTTGTTTTTTCGAGACAGGGTTTCTCTGTGGCTTTGGAGCCTGTCCTGGAACTAGCTCTGTAGACTAGGCTGGTCTCGAAATCACAGAGATCCGCCTGTCTCTGCCTCCCGAGTGCTGGGATTAAAGGCGTGCGCCACCATTGCCAGGCTGTTTTGTTTTTCTTGAGACAGGGTTTCTCTGTGTAGCTCTGGCTGTCCTGGAACTCTCTTTGTACTTTAGGCTGACCTTGAACTTGGGGATCAGCCTGCCTCTGCCTCCAGCCTCCTGTGCAAGGTGTGTGCCACCACCCTCTATGGGTCTTGATTGGATTTGTTTTCATTGTTAAACAATTAAAAGGCAGGAAGAAAAATCTGTGCAGGTAGCATCTGAGAAATATTGAACACAGTAAACAGAGTAGACAGAAATCAGCAGTTGGAATTATTTTGTTCTGTTTTGTTTTATTACTGGGGAGCAGAGAACTCAGGCAAGTAGCTCTAACAGACCCTCAGTAAAGCACCTGGGCAGCCTAGAACTCCAGTCTTTTCTTGAGGGTTGTTTGTTGCTTTGTTTTTGTCTCAAAAGAGTCTTCACACTTGGGTTGGTCATTTGGGGAGGGGTACAGGGTAGGGGAGGGGTACAGGGTAGGGTAGAGTAGGGGTGGGGTATGCTGGCAGAAAAGAAAGCCCACAAGGCCTTTGTTTTAAGTTAGGAGGCTTTTGTCTCAAGTCAGGAGGGTGAAGAAAAAGCTGGCCATGGAAGTGAACCACCTTTGTTACCTAGTCATGGCCGGCCTCCATGTCTGCCGGTAGGGGGTTTGTCTCCTACCTTCCTCCCCATCAGGAGCCGGCACTGAGCGTCTGTCTAGTCTACCTTCTAAGCAGGCCTTGACCCTCTCTTTCCTGAATCCACTGTAGAGACCCTGTAGGTTCCCTGCCCCAAACTCATCCTGCGCTCCCCTCTTTGCTAAGGGAAAACTGACCCTTTTCAGGGAGCCCTTTCTCCCCCCCCCCTTCTCTTGTAGGACTTCTGTAAATCCTCTTTTGCCTTGCTAATGACAACCCATTTCCCTTGATAGAGAAGACTTTTAGAGAAACTAAGTTGTGGCCAGTAAGGAATGGAGGTCTCTGACTTTATAATCATCCCTGAGGATGAACAACTTCTACTTTCTAGCTGGATATTAAAAATCTTATGGGGTTGAGAAATCAGTCAGTGGTTAGGAGTGCTTGCTGCTCTCGCAGAGGACCCAGGTTCATTTCCAGCGCCCACACTAGGCCTCTATGGAACAATGGGCTGAGAACTTCTGTCTCCACCTTCAGGAATAGTACCTCAAAAATAGTACAAGGCCTGCATAAATCTCATTATTCTCGAGTGCTGGGATTAAAGGTGTGCGCCACCAGGCAGGCGGATGTCTGCGAGTTCGAGTTCAGCCTGGACTATGTTATGCCCAGATCCGCGAAGTCACTCAAAAACCAAAAAGGAGACCGAGTTCCGTATGTAAAAGCAAAGAGCCTTTATTTTATGCATGTTTGCAAACTCGGTCTTTCCTCATGTCCAACGTACTGGAATAACTGGAGAGCCCCGAGCTCAGTTAGAGTTGGGTTTTTATAGTAGTAAAGGTGGGGGTGAGGGGTTTCTGAGGTTCAGGACCCCTGATTGGCTGACATTTGTCTAGGGGTGTCCTAGTGAGAGCACTGGCAGGTGATCCTATCTACAAAGGTTGGAATGTTAGGCATTTCCTTTGGATGGTCTGTTCTTGGGTGGTGCTCAGATAACCTCAGTTTGTGGTTCTTCCTGCAACCTGGTATTGCTTCAGGGTAAACTACTGAGACTCAGGCCTCTACTAAACTTACACTAAACTTACCGATGGCTGAGTCCTACACTGGCAGGTGATAATGATTGGAAGCAAAGAACTTCCTTTGGGTGGTCGTTTCTATTTAGCTTATCATGGCTGGCTCCTACAGTCTACAGGAGCTAGTTCCAGGACAGGCTCCAAAACTATAGAGAAACCCTGTCTTGAAAAACCAAAAAGAAAAAAAGAAAGAAAAGAAAAAAAAGTGCATATTCTCTCTTTTCCTTGGTTTTAAGAGTCTCTGACCCTCTTGGCATCTGCAAAGTAATAAAGGCTTCTTGGGTTGTTTCCAGCATTTAAAAACCCGCATACGGGACAATGAGGACTACTGAGACCTCAAGAACAATGGCAATGGGTTTTTGATCCTACTGCACGTATTGGCTTTGTGGGAGCCTAGGCAGTTTGGATGCTCACCTTACTAGACCTGGATGGAGGTGGGTGGTCCTTGGACTTCCCACAGGGCAGGGAACCCTGATTGCTCTTTGGGCTGAAGAGGGAGGGGGACTTGATTGGGGGAGGGGGAGGGAAAGGGGAGGCGGCGGTGGGGAAGAGACAGAAATCTTTAATAAATAAATAAATAAAAATAAAATAAAAAAAAACCCGCATACGATGCCTGCTGGTGATGGTGCACGGCTTTAATCCCAGCACTCAGAAGGCAGAGGCAGCCTGGATCTCTATGAGTTCGAGGTCAGCCTGGTCTACAGTGCTTCAAAGCTCCAGAGAAACCCTGTCTCCAAAAACAAAAACAAATAAAAAACCCGCAATATGATCTTTGTCAGAGTGACTTTGACCTACGCCTAGCACTGGTCTTCAGATGAAATGAATCCCCTTGGGAATGACCTTGTGCAGACAGGCGTGACTGTGTGCTTTGAAGTGCTTGGCTTTCTCTGAACCTTTTGGCTTAATGGCATGATTCTGCGTTAGCCCAGTAAAGCCATTCTTGCTGGAGTCTTCTCTGGCCACTGAGGTGATGCAGTTTAGGGGAATGCACAGATCGCCGACCTAGTGCTTCCATTTGCAAGATCCCATTCTTGGTGCGAGGCTCCGCCCTTCGGCGAGGCCCAGCCTCCTCCCCTCCCAGCCATTCCGGGCCCCTCACACAGCCCCATCCGGGCCTCTGCTCCTCTTCGGGCACACACCCCCGGGTGCGACGTCCTATCCGAAGTGGGACCTTCGAGTTGTCCAATCAGAGCGTGTCTTTCCCGAGCCCCGCCCCGCTCTCGGTGCTCGGCTTACTCCGGCCCACCCGATGACCGCCCGCCCGGTGGCGGAGGCGCAGTGCGGTTACCCTAGGAACCCCCGATCATGTCGCTGCGAGTGGCTAGGAGCGCGCGGGCCGTGGCCTGCAGCCTGCGCAGCGCCCTGGCCTCCTGCCCGCCGCGGCCCTGGGTGCCGAGCGCCGCCGCCATCCGCGCGCTGCGCACTGGATCCGCTGTGCAGTCGGGTAAGTGAGGGGCACGTGGCCACTGCTCCTGTCCGCGGCCGAGTGGCCGGGAGACGTCAGGCGACCCCACAGCCAAGCCTCCCGGCTCGAGCAGACTGCAGCCCTGTCCGCCCTTCTTCTCGCTCTTGGAATCCTGGTTCTGCGGCCCTTCTCCCTCCTAAAGTAGGCGCGAGAGGACTCGAGCAAACTTTGTACCCGCGGTTAAAAGGTGGCGCTGGGAGGCAAGGCCCGCTGGACCTGCAGGTAAGCCACACTGGTGCAGGAGTGGCTTAAATCTGGGTTCATCGAGACCCCAAATGTGGAGTGCTTAGCTAAGTGAACCACAACGGGGAACTGCGAAGTGAAGCTAAGGAAAAACACCTATTAAAATATTTAGCACTGAGTGCACGCACAGATAAAATGAAAGAAAAGTCAAAAAGTGCAGAAATGCATTTTACCGCCCCCTGCAAAGCCAAGCATGGCGTTGAAGATTCAGCCGTGAACTATAGAAAGACAAGGACAAGTATTCTAGACTTCAGAGAAGTTCTGCAGACGCCTGTAATTGAGTCATTGATGTGTACTGGGGCTGAAAAGAGGCTCATTTGACGGGCTGGAAATAATTGGGAGACCTGCCCATTAGACGCGTTCGCACAGTTAGCTGGGAAACAGTTTTTTTTTCTTTCTGTGCAAATAGCGGAGACCCTAACTGCCCTTTGTACCGTCCCTATTCAGGCAGCACAAATCTGAACGGCTGCTCTCAGCGAGTCCCCTGGGTCAGAAATCTGGGCGAACTCAGAATGTTGATCACGTTATTCCTCAGTGTCGAGTGCAAAGTTTGCTCCTTTCTTGCTAAAATTTCTCTCCTGTTTGGGACACATCAGTGTGTTGCTGGCTGGAGTACAGGGGTAGCGCCCTGGGCAAATGAGACCTCCATTTCAAACCAGGCCTGGTGAGTGGCCCCACCTGTAACAATGTCCTGAGGTAGAGGGAAGATCACTGTGAGTCCCAGGCCAGCTTGAGCGCACGAGGAGTTCCAGGTATTTAGTTAAAAATTGCCCAGAATATCAATTCCCATGGTCTGCTTAACTACTTGGGTTTTTATTTTTATCCTCTTTTAGCTAGCAGAATTGTGCACACTTATTTTTGCTGCTCTTGGGAAAGCACACAGACATTACTCAGTTCTGGTGCTTCCTCTTCCAGCTGTGTGGTCTTGGGCACAAGGCCCAGCGTTAGAACAGTGGAGGCAATAACAACCTCAGAGTTACCTGGAGGAAGAAGTGAATGAAGGCTCTGTCACCTGCCACTTGACACATAAACGCCAAGCAATGTTATTAAATATTAGTGTGTATCACGTGACTAATATGTACACATAACAAACTGTGAGCCGTATTAGATAAAATAGGCTGTGTATTTGAGAACTGAAAGGAGGGGAATGAAGGGCTGACTTCAGTTACAGCTGTTTTTCCGAGGCCTCAGACCGCGGTGGGTTTGTTTCCTTGTTTCCTCTCCCTGAAGCCTGACTTCACTTAGCTGAGGATGACCTTGAACTTCAGATTCTCCTGACCTTGGTGGCAAGCACCAGAACACCCAGTTACACAGCGCCAGGGGCCTAACCTAGCGGTACCTCATTAATATAGGCAATAGTAAAATAGGCAAGCACCCGGCCAGCTAAGCCACATCCCCGGGCCTCAAACCCTGTTTCTCAAGATTTAGGAAGAAAGTAATCATTTACCTAATCTTTTTTTTTTTTGACCCTTGGGTCAAGGGTTAATGGAGAATTGGAATCATCATGTGGTTAGCCTAAGCAGCATGCCTGGTCGAAAAGGATGGGATGGACTTTGAACTCAAGTGGGCCTAGTTGTGCTGAACTCAGAATGCTGCGGGCACCACCTACAGCTGCAAAGTTGAGGCCAGAGTTGCGACGCTCAGTGTTAGCAGGTGACACATGTATGTAACTGTCCGACCCTTGTAGTCAGACACTGTGTTGGTTTTGAGCCTCTCGTGATTGGTAATGCAATCTGTGAGCTGTAGACTATAGAGAGTGAAAGCTGAGCCACACATCATCTCTGACCAAATTCCCTTTCCTTCACTTTTTAGTAGTGTTGGGAATTGAAGCCAAGGCTTGGACAAGCACTCTTCCACTGAGCTCCAGGCCCCAGTTTTCTTCTTTAAACAACAATAATCATCTTCTCTGGGACAGGCTTAAATAATTGAAGAATTTTAAGAACTTGGCCAAGTTACAATTGTTTCAGAAAGTCTGTTTCAGTCTTTGCAACTTTACAACTAAGGTGCAGTACCTTAGCCGACTCTACCTTAAGAATCACATTGCCTTTTTTAGGTTAAATCTTGGTTTTTATATCTTTTTTTGTTTTTGGTTTGGTTTGGTTTTTGTATTTTTTTTGAGACAGGGTTTCTCTGAGCCTTGGAGACCAGGCTGGCCTCAAACTCACAGAGATCCCGCTGCCTCTGTCTCCCAAGTGCTAGGATTAATGGCATGTGCCGCCACTGTCCGGCTGGTTTTTATATCTTAAAGGACTTATGTTATAGGTGTTTTACCTGCATGTACGCCTGTGCACCACCTGCATGCCTGGTGCCCGTGGAGGTCAGAAGAGAGCCATCAGATTTACTGAAACTAGTTAAATTACAGGCAGTTGTGAGCCACCACGTGAAAGCTGGAAACTGAACCCAGGTTCTCTGCAAGAACAACACATACAGGGCTGGAGAGATGGCCCAGCTGTTAAGAGCACTGGCTGCTCTTCCAGAGGACCTGGGTTCAATTCCCAGTACCCACATGGCCGCTTACAACTGTAGATCCAGTTCAAGGGATTCTGACATCCTAGACATAAATGCAGGAAAACATCACATAAAATTAAAATGAATTATTAAAAAAAAAAGAAATGCATGTTCTTAACTGCAGAGCCATTTCTTTAGCCTCAAATCTTTTTTTTTTTTTGAGACAGGGTCTTGTATTGACCAAGCTTCCTTAAACTCTCCGACTCAATTGATCTCCTGCCTTGGCATTCCCAGTATTACAGTTACAAGTGTACACACAAGTTCACTGTGCCCTGTGTAAATCAATCCCCCTCCCCCACTGGTGGAATGAACCAGAGCCCTACCTGATAGACAAGTGGTCTACTGAGCTACATTCTCAGTCCTTCAAAGATTGTTTCCTAGTTTTTTTATATCATCTTAATGTTATTTTATTATTTACTTTTCTATGTCTGGGTATTTTGCCTGCATTTGTATCTGTGCACGATGTGCATGCAGGCCACAAGAGGGAGTCAGATCCCCTAGGACTGGAGTTAAGGATGGTTATGGGCCACCCTGTGGATGCTGGGAATTAAACCAGGTTACTTGGGAAGTGTAGCCAGCGCTCTTAAGTGCTGAGCCATCTTAATAGTCTTGAACTCTTGCTCCTCCCTGCTACAACCTCCTAAGTGCTGGGTTACAGGCGCATGCTGCTGTGTCCAGCTAAATTTTGTAGATGGCCCTTGAACTTGTAATCTTTCTCCCTCAGCCCAGGTATTTCAGGTGAGTCAGCTGTATTCATCCCGGCATGCACAACTTTATGCTGTCTCCCCAGACCCCAAGCCTGTATCCAGAAGAATAGAGTTCTTTCTTCAAGACAGACCTATAGTCATAGAATGAACTCAGGAAGTACGCTCTGAAATCTTTTGAGTGATTTAGGCTGATGTTGAAACAGATAAGGCCGGGGATGTACAAGGTGTTCCATTTAAGATGTGCTCTCGGGGCTGGAGAGTTGGTTCTGTGGTTAAGAGCACTAGCTGCTGTTCTAGAGGTCCTGGGTTTGGGTCCCAGCACCACCATCTTTACCTCCAGTTTTGGGGGATCTGACATCCTCTTCTGGCCTCCGTGGACTCTGTACATATGTAGTGCACATGCATACATAAAAGTCAGTTTTTACCGGCTGGAGAGATGGCTCAGAGGTTAAGAGCGCTGACTGCTCTTCCAAAAGACCTGAGTTCAATTCCCAGTAACCCCATGGTGGTTCACAACCATCTATAATGAGATCTAGTGCCCTCTTCCGGCTTGCAGGCATACATGCAGACAGACTGTTTCTATAATAAATCTTTTTTTTTTTTAAACCAGTTTTTACAACATTCATCTCAGTGCATCTGTGGCTACACAAAAATGTGTTTCAAGAACGCTCTGTCTTGGCCCGTTGCTGTTCTTTACTGGGCATTAGACCACTGCAGAGCGATGTCAGAAAGTCGGTCCCCGTCCTGGGAGAGCCTCGCTCTGGGGCGGGAGTGGGTTTGAAGAAGCGATGCCACTGCTTTTCTGAAATGCTGGTCTTCTGTTTTAGTGCGTAAATTCACAGAGAAACACGAATGGATAACCACAGAGAATGGTATTGGAACAGTGGGAATCAGCAATTTTGCACAGGTATTGGATTGTCTTGAAGTGTTCCTAACAGTCTGCTCTCAAGTCGTTTGGATTGTCTCTGCCTTAGGAAATGGTACAGTGCTTTGGGGCTCTGCTAGGGACCCTTCAGGGGAAGTCACGAGTAAAGTAGGTGTTAAAAGAGACCTGTTACCTCATCCTCAGGCCAAGGCAGGAGATTGTGAGTTTGAGACCAGCCTGGGCTAAACAACAGTACTTGGTCAACACTTATAAGTAGGGAACATTATTTAAGAAATATTTCGTGTCAAACAGTTAAGAAGAGCAAGTTCAAGGGCTGGGGTGGGGAGTGCCCTTGTAGATAGGTGAGAACCCATATGACCAAAGACGGGGAACCCAGATAAACAGTGAGGACACAAAGAGAGTCCTTTTATTCAGCTGGCCTTTGCTCTACTAATAACCCTATGTCACTGCCCTCATACTGAGATACTTTTCAGAGGAAAAGAAGCCAAGCAGTAGCATGGCCAGGGGTTTCAACCGGGTGCACGTGTGCAGCGAGGTAGGCCATAACTGTTGGGAAGACCTCCGGGTTTCTGATGCCTTCACTGGCGTCCCTGTGCATCTAAGGAGGGGGCCTATTACAGGTTGTTCATCTACGAGGGGAATCACCTATATGACAGCAACTGACAAAATGAGTGTGATCCAGCCCATCCGGGTGGTGTGAGGAAAGTTGGGTCAGTCACCTGATGCAGATTGACAGGTTGATGACAGATTGGCAGGTTGTGAGGACCACTGTTTTCACGCAGGGCCATTTGGGTCACGGCTGAAAACTGCAGAGGCAGAAAACACAAGGTGCTCAGAACTGGGAGTCTTGTTTGGAGCATGCGCTTTGTGCCTGGAGTTACTCCAGCCTAGAGGGCTTGTTGCTTGTAGTGCAGCTCCCGAGTTCAATTATTTTCAGGGCTGCTGAGATGACTCAGCAAGTACAGGTGCTTGCCACCAAGCCTGCCCGAGTTTGGTCCTTGGGGCACACATGGTAGGGAAAGAGCCGACTCCTATTTATGCACTTCTGTGGGTTGAACCCTGGGTCACGCGTGCTAGGTAGGTTCCCTGCTACTGAGCTACATCTCTGGCCTTTTCTTCCTTTGCAGTTTGAGATAGGTTCTGGTTAAGGCGTCTTAGCTGGCCTTGAGCCAATTCTAGAGCCAAGGTGGATCTTGAACTTGGGTTCTTTGTTCCTTAGACTCTGACAGGTGTTCTGACTCTCATCTGATTTTAGTCTTTTTGTGCAATGGAGTCTCATTATGTAAGTGAGGCTGGCTTTGAACTTACAGCCCTCTTACACTTGTCCCCCAGGGGCTGGATTTTAGGTATATGCCACCACGCCTGTCCATTTGACATGTTCACAGTGTAGTAAAGAAAAGCAAAGCATGTAGCCCTTCATGTGTGAAATATGTAGACAGAAATAAAGGCACTTGGGTGTTTCTTTCCTGTTCTCTGGTGGGGTCAACTTCTTAGACACTTTTATGTTGCTTCTGTATTTTAGGAAGCTTTGGGAGATGTTGTTTACTGTAGTCTGCCTGAAGTTGGGACAAAATTGAAAAAACAAGGTGAGTATACTTCTCATTTCAGAATGTGACAAACCACACTGGCTTCAAACTCACAGAGATCTACCTGCCTGCCTCCTAAGCCACCATACCCAGCTCGGGCTTTTTTTTTTAAATAGGCAGGTTTCACCATAATTCAGGCTGGCCTCAAACTCCCTGCGTGGTTAGATTATATGCATGTGCTACCATAGCTGGCTATGTTTAGGCCATTAAGTTTGCTTTGGAGACTTTATTTTTTTCTTTCGTGTGTTTTATTCATGTTTCACAGCATAATTTGCTTAAAGATGTATTTTGTTTGTTTATTTGAGGTAAGGTCTTACTTGGAATTCACTGTGTAGATCGGGGGGCCTCAGGCTTGCTTTGAACCTCTGGTCAGGTGCCTATTACAGGTGTTGCCACTACACCTGACTCAGCCAATCTTTAGTTTTTATGGGTTTTCTTTTTCTTGCCTTATTGCACTGGCTGGTACAAATGTTATAATAGAAGAGGTGAGAATGGGTGTCACTGTCTTGTCCCTCATCTTAGGGGGAAGCAGTTGCTGTTTCATCAGTAGATGTGGTGCTGGCTGGGGGACAGACAGTTCATGGGTGCTTACTATCAGCTGAGGTTCCTCTGTTTGCAAAGTTTGATTGTTACTGAGTGTTTAATTTTGTCAAACTGATGTTCATTTATTGAAGTATTGTTTTATTTTGTTAGTACAAGACTTAGAAATTACATTTAGTGTCTGTGTGTTGTGTTCAAATGTACATGCCATGACATGTATGTGGAAGTCAGAGAACACAACAACTCTGGGAGTTGGTTTTCTGCTTCTATTACGTGGGACTTGAGGATCAAACTCAGGTTGTCAGGTTGGCACCAAGCACCTCTACCCACTTGTCTTGCCAGCGTCCTATTTTTGTTTGTTTTTCGGTGTTTATTTTAGTCTTTATGAGGCTAAAACAGTCCTGTGTAACCGTCTACCCCAGAGCTTCCATTTAAGCAGTAAGGTCCATGTTACTGCTGCCACAGGAGCCCTTGAACTTCATCCCAAAACACAGATTTATTCTTTATGTCTAGCTAGCCTTATTTTACTAGAATAAATCTCACCAAGCCATGATGAGAGATGGCTTAAAGGTTAAGAGAACTGACTGCTCTTCTGGAGGTCCTGAGTTCAATTCCCAGCAACCACATGGTGGCTCACAACCATCCGTAATGAGATGTGGTGTCCTCGTCTGACCTGTAGGCATACATGAAGGCGGAACACTATACATAATAAATAAAAATCTTAGAAAAGAAAAGAAACCTGGGTGTAGTAGCATATGACTTTAATCCCAGTACTTGTGGATCAGATGTGAGCTCTCAGTTACTGGTCCAGCACCATGCCAGCCAGCCTGCCTGCCACCCTCCCTGCCATGGTTATAATGGACTAACCTTCTGCAAGCAAGCCCCCAGTTAAATGCTTCCTTTTGTAAGTTGCTTTGGCCATGGTGTCTCGCAGGAAGAAAATAGTAACTAAGACACTTGGCTTCCATTTGACAAGGTAATCTTTAAAACACAGTCTCCCTGGGCGTGGTCTATAGTTACAATCTGGGCACAGTTCTTTCAGCACTACCAAGTCCCTTGGGATGTCCTATGTACACAAGGTTTAAGGCTCCTTCAGAGACCAGGCTATGTGACACCATGTCTGGCTGGTAAATTGAAAGAATTATGTTTACCGAAAGTCAGCACACTGGTGTTCAGACACACTGTTGTCTGCTACTCACTGTGTGCAGAATGTGTCTGTTCGCTTTGCTGCGGCCATTTATGCCTTTCTCATACAAACCCAACAGAACCTATGGTTTAAATAAAGAAATTCAGAACTGGATGGTGGTGCACGCCTTTCATCCGAGCACTCAGTGGGCAGAGGCAGACAGATTTCTGAGTTCTAGGACTGCCTGGTCTACATAGAGAAACCTTGTTTCGAAAAACCAAAAGGAAAGAAATTCAGAATTTTTTTTGTCATGGCTGTATGGGGGTGTCTTTAAATTGTTTTATAACTATTTATTTGGGGATGTCAGGGGTTCTCTTCTTGTACCTTGGTACTGAGGATTGAACTCAGGTCTTCAGGCTTAGCAGCAAGCACTTTGACCCACTAAGCCATCTCAAGGGAACTCTTTTTAAAAGAGTTTTTTGGTTTGATAGGTTTATATTTTCGAGACAGGATCTTCTGTAGCTCAGGCTAGCCTCTAGCGTCCTGTGTAGCTGAGGGTGATCTTGAACTCCTGATTCTCCTGCCTCTGTCCCCAGTACTGTGACTGCAGGTATCACCACCACACCCTGTGTTAACTGTTTTCCTTTCACTGCTTCCCCTTAGATGAGTTCGGTGCTTTGGAGAGTGTGAAGGCCGCCAGTGAACTCTACTCCCCTCTCTCGGGAGAGGTGACCCAAGTCAACGAGGCTCTTGCAGAAAATCCGGGGCTCGTCAACAAATCCTGTTATGAAGATGGTACGTTGTTGCTCAGAGTTTCTGCCCTATGGTAACCCGGTGAGAGATGCCTGCTGCAGTTTTCTCCGCAGATAAACGGGGACCCCACAGTGTAACTGGAGGGTCCTGCAGCCAATAAGTGGCAACATTAGGATTTGGTCATGGTTCTCTCTGACCTGCTGCCTTGCCCGTCATACTTTCTAGGGCTTTCTCTTTTTTGAGGGTGGGGATTGGGTGGTTTGAAACAGGGTCTGTCTGTGTAGCCCTTGCTGGTGTCAAGCTCATAGAGATTCTCCTACTTCTACCTCCCAAGTGCTAGGATTAGAGATGTGTGCCACCATGCCTGCCTCTAGGTCTTTCTACAGCCCAATAGTTACAGTGTTTGGTATGCCTTTTTAAAAAATATAGATTTGTATATGTGTATGTGCAGGTGCTCATAATTAATGAGCCATCATCTCTCCAGCCCCAAGGTTTTATTTTAAAGTATTTTAATTAAAGTGTGTGTGTGTGTATGCATGTATGTATCCTGTGTAGGGGTATTTACATTTGAGTGCAGGTGCCCTGAGGCCAGAGAAGGGCATTGACTCCCTGAGCTAGAGTTCTGCATGGTTGTGAACCACCTGATGTGGGTCCTTTGCTACAGCAATATGCTCTCTTAAAAACTGAGCCATCTCATCCCAGCCCACTAATTCTTTAGGGCTAAAATTTATTGAACAAACAATGGCTATATATTAGAGTAACCGCATCAATTAAATGAGGGCACTGTTTATTTTGAGGGACTTGCAAATTTACGCTTTGAAGGAGTTTAACTTTCGAAAAAGGCAATTTGAAACGAGGTTCTGTTTTGGTTGCAGGCTGGCTGATCAAGATGGCACTGAGTGACCCTTCAGAGCTGGATGATCTAATGAGTGAAGAAGCCTATGAAAAGTATGTGAAATCCATTGAGGAGTGAACACGGCACCTCACTCCCAACAGAACTGTGGGGTAACCTGCTCCAGGATGCTTGTCTTAAATTAGTGGAGGATAGTAGATTTGAAGTAACTTTTAGCAATACTGATGGAAGGAAACTATTCTCTACAGTGCTACTTAAAAAAGCCAACTTCCTGATGGGTGCAGATAAACACAATGTACATATGTTTAATAATCCCCATGCTAGGTATTTAAACGAGGGGTTAAGCACTGGTGTTTAGAATTCTTGAGATCATCTATGGTTAAAAAAAATGTTTATGAAGCTGGGTTTGGTGATGAACCTATCCTTTAATCCCGGCACTCAGCAGGCAGATCTCTTGTTAGTTCGAGGTCAGCCTGGTCTACTAACAAGTTCTAGGCCAGCCAGAGTTACTTGGTGAGATCCTACTCAGTGATTATGAGAATTCTGTAATTCACGATAACAGTGTTATAAATCTCCCATAATATTGTAACTTGCCCACATCCACCACTGGATTTTGGCTAAAAGACTTCATGTGTCTTCTCATTGGCAATGCCTGGGAGCACAGGAAAGTATCGTACAGTGTCAGGTGCAGGACAGCACTGTCGTAATTTTACCATGTGCTGCGTTGTCTGCCATGTTTTTCCTCTATGAAGTACTGGCTTTGCAAAGCAGTGAGAAACAAATAAAACAGTCATCCTCTTTGTTCGTCTTGGTTTTTATTTGGATATTAATGTTTCATTTAGTGACTGCTAGTTTTAGAAGGGCTAATTTTAATTCATAGGAAGTTATTGTGTGTGTGTGTGTGTGTGTGTGTGTAGTGTCTTATAATCAATAGCTGTACCCTGCCTAGTCATGGGAAGTTATTGTGTGTGTGTGTGC
>JABTXL010008991.1:8523610-8581057 GCA_025134845.1 Neodon shergylaensis | reverse complement strand
AAAGAAAGAAAGAAAGAAAGAAAGAAAGAAAGAAAGAAAGAAAGAAAAGACAAGACAGAACCGTTATCCTCTGACTTCCATTAGAGCGCCGTGGCATGTCCTCCCACCACCCCCTACCTCACCCACACAAAAGTTTAACAAAAAAGGAGAGAGAGATTAGTTTTAATTAAAATTAGCCTTATCTTTTCTGACAGCAGTTGGAAACGGGTCATTTTGAAAGATTTATTCTCAGTCTTCTTGAATATATTAAAATATTTCACTTGAGATACCTGATTTAAAAAAAATCAATATTAAAACCAAGTTGAATTGGACATTGCAGGAAGAACATGTTAAAAACTATAAGCAGTCACCCCAGCAATGGATCTCTGTCAGGAGAGTGAGACTGTTGCAGAAAATGACGAACATGAGAAAATTCAAGGCACAGAGGAAACCATGCAGACTTTAAGTTGTCCAGATGAGAGAAACGAAAGGAATCACGTCTGCTGTCTTCTTGGTGTCAGCGACCTCACGTTGGAAGAGGATGAGCGGGCCAATGAGTTTGCCATCGGCACTGGGTGGGAAGAAGCCGTAAGTGTCTTCTTGGGTCTTTCTCACTTGGGTCTTTACTACAGGTCTTTTTCCAAAGTAGTTTATGTTACCAAAAAATGTTGGCGTGAATATAGGAGCCTTGGGTCAGAAGTGAAATAGAGTGACAGCCGTGTGCACTCCTGGGCACAGATGGGACAGCTCTCCACGGACAAGTCAGCATTTAGCTCTTCTTTCAACACCTCTGTAGCCATCTGGGGGCTTACTCTGTGAGTGAGGGTGCTGAAGCACCCAGTAGGTAAAATGTGGTACACAGAGATCACTTGACCAGTAACTGGACAAAGAAGGCTGGAATATTTCCAGCCCCGTGCTCAGTGCCTGAGAGACCCGTAGGCTGTATCCTCTCTGCTCTCTAGAGTCCTGGGCCTTCTCTGAGCCAGCGGTGGAAGCCGACATTTGAAACTGTAAGGCAGGTGCCTGGGTAGCACAATCATGAAGAATGTGGGGCCTTGTGACTTAGTTGGCTGAGCTTAGTTGACAAGACGGCTCAGCAGGTAGAGGCAGCTGCAGTGCAAGTCTGGAGACCTGAGTCTGATCCCTGGAATCTACAGTAAGGTGGGAGGAGAGAACCAGCTCCACATTGCCTTTGACCTTCATGCTCATTCACACATAGATCATTCATGCTTGTGTGAACTCACACACATTCCATTCTCTCTCTCTCTGTTTCTCTCCAAATAAAAAATTGTAAATAATAAGGAAACTTGGTCAAATCCAAGATTAAATGCAGGGTTCCCAGGTTATACAACCAACAATACAGGTTGCCCCATTTGAGTTTCAGGTGAGCGATCCCTAACTACTTAGCGTGATGTTCATCACAGATACAGTCCTTCATTTTTAGATGGCAGCTGCAGCCAGGGGCTCCAGGGGTCGGGAGGCATAGCTGTACCTTGGGCACTCAGGAATCTTGGGTTCCCAGGACTGTGTCTGTTCCTCGCTGGCCCTCCAGCCTTTCTGAGCCATCTTCCTGGCGTTTGGGAAACTGATTGACAGTCCAAGGAATCCTTGGACGGGAATGGCAGCGTGGGTCCACGGTGCTAAGCTGAATTGTGTCTGAAGGGAGCCATAGCTAGTCCCGTGGCTTTGTACAGATGCCACTGCCCAGGCTTCAGAAACAACCACTCCTGGCCAGCAGTTGAGATTAGCATCCACGGCTGTAATAGCATTGCTCGCGTGAGGCTGAAATAGTAAAGGCTGGGAGTTTTGTTTGTTTTTCAGAAGCAGAGGGCAGGAGTATTGTGAGTTTATGACCAGCTAGTCTCCATGGTAATATGTCTGTCTGTTTTCTGTATGTGTATTTAAGATAAATCAGTTTTAAGAAAAAAAATGTGGCTCAAATAAGACTGCGAGAACAGGAGTGTAGCCCAGATGGGGGAGGCAAGGCCCTGGCACAGCTGGCGAGAGGGTAACATGCTGCTTTCTTTGCAGGTCCGCGGCTGGGGACGAACCTCACCAACTGCCTGCATCTGGTCAAAGAAGAAAGTGAAAAAGGGGAGGGTAGGAGAAGGCACTGGTGGCGGCAGCAACTGCTTATTCTGTATGAGTCTTTCCCAAGGGAGTCTGGAGGCTTGTTCCCTCTCAGAGGTTGGGAAACTGGAGGCCAGTGCTGTGGCTGAGGTGAGCCCCGAGAAGAACTGGAGCCCTGAGAAGAACTGGAGCAGCCCCTCTCAGGACCCCAGCACTGATTCCAGAGAGCCCACCAAACTCTGCTTTCCCACATACTTGCATGGAGAAAAAAAAAGCCTGCAAATCAAGGAATTTATCTGGTGCATGGAAGAGTGGGCCATTCCTGAGACAGTTAGCAGCAAGACCTGCAGAAACCCCTGCGGAAGCACTGACCGGGGTCTCTCCGCCTCCGACTCCCTCGCATCCAAGACCCTCGTGGTTCTGCCCCCACTGAAAAGCTGTCCCGCCAACAGCTTGGATGTCCTGAGTAAGAAGGACAGGAATATTTTCTGGCAGCCGGAAGAGAAGGCACAAAAGGGAGAAAAGGACGAGTGCGTGGCTTGTCCAGATAGGTTGAAAACAGTCGATGGGAAAGGAGAAAAGAGACACTTTGAGCTGGCCAGCCGCCTGAAGGTCACCGAGCAACTGCCTTTCCCGCCACCTATGGTCCGGACACACCTGCTGGCGGCAGAGTCCCAGAGGTGCTGCTTGCGCTGGTCCCTCCTGCCCCAGAAGAGCTCTACGTATCCATCCAACCCCGACAACATCCGCTATCTTGCCACCTTGCAGGTTTTGCAAAAACAGGGAATGCCAAGCTACAGAAGCAGACTCAAAGGCAAGGAATCCAAACCTCCCAGGAACACTCCCAAACACATCCTCGGGGAGGCTAAGCAGGAAAGCAGGTCCCGGGCGCTAGCAAGTAAATTGTTCCCCAAACCTCTTTTGCCATCCCTCACAGTGAGCAGGGTTGTCATCCCCGTCTCCACGCACAGGGTCCTCTGATTGGTCACAATATAATTTCCTGGGAATGAGTACTGCCTGCAGCTCATTTGTCTCCCCCTTTCCCCTCTCCCACCCTCTCCTTTTCCTGTCCATCCTTCAGTCTTCTCCCCTTCTCTATCCTTTTTACTCCTCACCCCCCCCCCTTTTTTTTAAATAGCAGAACCAGGGGAAATTGAGCAGATTTGAATGAGTTTGAATTCAGCCTCAAAAACACCATACCGGGCTAGGTGTGGTGACATACACCTATAATCCTAGCATCTGGGAGATGAGGCAGGAGGATGGCAGAGTCCAAGGCCAGCCTGGGCTACCCAAGACACTTTTTTATTTTTTAACCAATCAAAAACAAAAGAACCCACAGTTTTCATGGTACCACCTTCTGCTGCTAAGGCATTTACAAAACTCAGTTAGGCCAGCCTGTGTTGGCCTTCTCCTTGCTCAGTGACTCCCCTGGTGGGAGGCCGAGTGTGGGAAGGCACTCTGTGCTGCCCCCACTCTCATAGCCCGGAAGCCACCTGATGCGGCTTCTGCCTACAGCAGAGCCTTCCTTGAGCTTAGACAAGTAAGTGCTGGCTTGTCCTGTCTTCTGAGACAGGCAGCTGCCACCGCCTTCTTTCTTTCAACAAAGATGTAAAACACTTGACAGAATGGAAAATCCCAACTATATCCAAGTGGATATGTATCCCAGTATCCAAGGTGCCGGATCTTCGCATTACGTTCAGGAATATAGTCCAGTGCCTCAGCTGCCTAGGTCACACCCACACACTGCAGCTGCAGGCTAATCTCTGCCTGAGACAGATGAATCAAATCCAGCCTGGGTGGGGAGCAGGTTAGGAATAACGGGTTGTTTGGGGAGAAAAGGTCCCTGACCATTGTGACCTGGCCTGACCTCCCTTCTCCCATCTTAACTTGCCCCTCTGTTTGGGAACTCTCAGCCTTTAGACAGTTAGGGAATGAGGCTGTTATTTTTTCTCTTCCGACTTCATGCTACCCTCATCTTAATTTCACCCTTGCATAGCTCCCTAAATTGCATATTATATGTAAATGAAGAATATTTTAATGGCAAGTGGTACTTCTATGTGGAGAGATGCTCTGACCATTTTGTGATATCAGTAATCATTAAACTGCTTTGTAATCACACTGTGAATTGCTTAGAGTAGGCTGTACTTGAACTCTTAGACTTTCCCATCTCCTCAATGACGGCAGAATATGACTACAGACATCTGCTCTACAGAACTGGTCTCTAACATCCTGTCTGTCAGCCTAGGTTTTTTTTTTTTTTTTTTTTTGGTTTTTCGAGACAGGGTTTCTCTGGTTTTGGAGCCTGTCCTGGAACTAGCTCTTGTAGACCAGGCTGGTCTCGAACTCACAGAGATCCGCCTGCCTCTGCCTCCCGAGTGCTGGGATTAAAGGCGTGCGCCACCACCGCCCGGCCTGTCAGCCTAGGTTTTATTTTGTTTTCATAGTTTGTGGTATTTTGGTTTCATCTAACTCACACTGGCCTTGAGGTAGTTTTGAACCAATATCCCTGCCTTGGCCTCCCAAGAGCTTAGGTTATAGGCACGTGCCACAATGCCTAGCCTTTTTGAAAAACAAAAACCAAAACGCTAGCCAGGAATGGTAGTATAAAGCCTGCAATCCCAACCCCCAGAAAGGCCAAACAGAGCCAAACAAACTGAGGGAAAGGAAAGGCCACAGCATAGGGTCAGAAAGATAATGATCGCCCTAGCTGGTGGATACTTGGCAGTCTAGAAGGAATGCTTAGAAATTCTTCCCACCCACCCCTACCCCTTCTCCAAATCAAGAAGCCACCTCATCTGTCCCAAAGAGAAATTGGGTGTCTCAGTGTCTGGACATTATGGCATAGGACCCAGGCCCTGGATCTGCCCACCTGAACCAGGGGTATCTCTACCCCCATTCTGATGTGAAATTCCTCTCTGTATGCTGTGAATACCATTGGTTAATAAAGAATCTGCTTTGAGCCTATTGCAGTGCAGAGTAGAGCAAGGTAAGAATTCCAAGCAGAAAGAGGAGAGGAGAGTGGGCAGAGTCAGGGAGATGCTGGAGGAGACAGAAGTTGGAAACTTGCCGGTAGGCCGTAACCTCGTGATGATGCACAGATTAATAGAAATGGGTTAATTTAAGATGTAAGAGCTAGCTAGAACTATGCACAAGCCACTAGGCCAAGCAGTGATTTAATTAATACAGTTTCTGTGTGAGTATTTCGGGTCTGGGTGGCCGGGAAACACACGAGCAGTCTCTGCCAACACCTTGCTAAAGCAGCAGAAACAGGAATAAGTTCTTATGTAAAACAGGCTAATTAATGTTTCCCAGCATGGACCGGGAAAGCAGCGACCAGGAATGGGTGGCCAGGCCTTCCCTGCTTAGTCTGGGGTCCTTTCTTTGGAGTTTTAGAGCAGTTTGAAAAGACTAGTCTCTGTCACAATATAAAAATGTTTTAGGGGGGCTGGGCGGTGGTGGCGCACACCTTTAATCCCAGCACTCGGGAGGCAGAGGCAGGTGGATCTCTGTGAGTTCGAGACCAGCCTGGTCTACAGAGCTGCTAGTTCCAGGACAGGCTCCAAAGCCACAGAGAAACCCTGTCTCGAAAAACCAAAAAAAAAAAATGTTTTAGGGGGGCTGGAGAGATGGCTCAGCAGTTAAGAGCATTGCCTGCTCTTCCAGAGGACCTGAGTTCAATTCCCAGCAACCACATGGTGGCTCACAACCATCTGTAATGAGATCTGGCGCCCTCTTCTGGCCTTCAAGCATACACACAGAAAGAATATCGCATACATAATAAATAATAAATATTTTTTTTAAAAAAATGTTTTAGGGCCAGGCGGCGGGGGTGCATGCTTTTAATCCCAGCACTCGGGAGGTAGAGGCAGGCAGATCTCTGTGAGTTCGAGGCCAGCCTGGTCTACAGAACGAGTTCCAGGACAGGCTCCAAAGCTACAGAGAAACCTTGTCTCGAAAAACCAAAAAAAAAAAAAGTTTTAAATTTTGTAAGATTTACTTTATGTATATGAATGTTTTTTCTACATACTATGTGTGTGCCTGGTGTCCATACAAGTCAGAAAAAGGTGTCAGATTCCCTGGAACCCGAGTGACAGATACTTGTGAGCCATTGTGTGAGTGCTGGAAATCAAACCTGAGTTCAGAGCTGCCAATGCTCTTTGCTACTAGGCCATTTCTCTAGCTCACACAGTATCGACTTTTAAGTTAGCAGACAAAGTAATGGGTTTCATTACGACATTCATGCATGGGGTAAATATTTTTTGTTTTGTTTATGCTTTTGTTTTTCGAGACAGGGTTGCTCTGTGTAGCTCTGGCTGTCTTGGAGCTCACTCTGTAGACCAGGCTGCCCTCGAACTCACGGAGATCCTCCTGCCTCTGCCTCTCTGAGTGCTGGGATTAAAGGTGTGCACCACCACTGCCCGGTGGGGTAATTTTTGGAAGAAAGTCTTTGGGGGCCGGTGAGAGAGCTCTGCAGGGAGAGGCTCTTGTCAGCAAGCGTGATGACCCGAGTTCAAGCCCCTAACCCCACGTGAATGATAGACAAGTGCATATACAATAATTAAATGTTTTTGTAAAATAGAAAAAAGAGTTTTGTTCAGATGAGACTTAAGTGCCGAGGGACCAATTAGAATATGTGATGCATGAAATATCATTGTAAAATCCATTACTGGGCCTTTGAGGTGGCTCAGTAAGTAAGGAGCATGTCCAAACCTGATGATCTGGATTCCATGGTAGGAGAGAATAGACTCCTGAACGTTGTCCTCTGGCCTCAACATGCAAGCCAGAGCTCCCCACAATCACTTTGTATGCTAATGTTAACTTTTTTTAAGTGACTGGGGAGATGCCTCAGTGGGTGGAAGAGTTTGCTGTGCATGCGTGAGGCTCCTAGTTCAAATCTCCAGCACCCACACTGAAGTCAGACTCTGTGTAGCTATGATGCCAGTGCCCTCACAAGGAGAAGGAAGCAGAGACAGCAAAATCTCTGGAAGCTGTGGTCCAGCCAGATTGCCGTACACTGTGGAAAAGCAACACAGACCCCGTCTCACGGTAGAAGGTGAGGAGCAACACCCTAGGGGTCCCCTGACCTTCACCCATGTAGACCCACATTCATACATACACAAAAACATCTGAACACTCTACAAACCTTGGTGGAAACACAGGACAGTGCTCTTCCGCTGAGCTACACCCCCAGCCCCTTAAAATAACTTAGAATCAGGAGGAGGGCCAATCTGAATAAAGGGTCCACATTTCCTAAGGTTTGTGGGGGACACAGGAAATGTAGTCATTGCTAGCATGTGAAAGGCCCTGACTTTAACCCAAGAGCCCCACTGCAGTCCCATGAAAGTTGTAGTAGCCTGCACAGGTTTTTTATATTTGTGTGTGCACATGTGTGTATACATGTGCCTGTGCCTTGACGTGTATTTAGAGGTCAGAGGACTGCTTAATGGAGTCAGTTCTCTCTCCACCAAGTGGGTCCTGGGAACTGAACTCAGGCCATCAGGTTTGGTAGCAAGCTTCTTTCCCCACTGAACCATCTTGCCAGCCCCTCCTCCCTTGTTTCTTTGAAGTGAGATCTCAAAGTGTAATCCAGGCTGGCCTTGGTGTGCGGCTCTTGTGTTTCTTTTGACCAGATAATCTATAACAAAATACCCAGAAGATGCTGCTATGGACACATGAACTTTTTGCGTTAGGCACTTTCCTGCCCAAGTGGTTGTTCAAGTGCCTGATATAGTCTCCTACAATCATTTAAAAAAATTATCTTTATGCAATATATTTTGATCATTTTCTCTTCCTATATCATTAGCATACTTCATATATGGAATTGCAGATGGCTGCCTATTGTGTCTAGAAGACACTGTTTCTTAGGAGTCACTCATTACCTCCTGTGTGGCATTTAACAATGTAATGCAAAATTCTAGTCCTTGAAAATTATTATCAACTGTTTAGGATAATAAACATTAGTTAGTAGTTAATCATCTAGTATAATCGAACTTGTTAGTCACATTAGGTGTGTTTTCAAGGTCAAACAAAGATATAATTTAGATAGACAGGTCATCTTCATACACTTCAGAGATCTACAGAATATGGCATTTACGATGTTTTAATAACCTAGGTTCTTCTTTTTTATGACAATGATTCATGTCTGCTCCTGGCAGCACCAATCTGCTTCAGAGAAGATAATGGGCATTGAAGAAACTCCACTTGGAATTTACTTTCTTTGTGGCAACGGTAAGCCACTGGGCAAGAAAATGCTCCTGCCTCAACTGCTGACAGTATGCTGTCCTAATTAGACAATCAGGACACACAATATCCTGCTTCACAGAAAAGTCTGACAAATATGCTAAGCCTGTAGGCCGAAGATGGGTGTCCCAACATTGCAGAGGAACTTGGGGTGACCGTCCAGGCAGCTAGCTGCTTCAGCCATTACAATTTTTGGAAGTCGCTTGCTCGCACTTCCTGCTCACTCAGTTAATATTATTTCCTTCTTGGGTCTCTGAGGGAGTTGACGATTAGATAGATACATACCTACAGTTATAGTTTACCAGACACAAAAAGCAAGTTATGATAGAAAGTAAATTAGGTATAAAACTTTGGACTCACCAAGATAGGATATGAAATATTTTCTCTGAATTTGTCAAATTGTTGATATATTTATTACCTGTATATTGTATATAGTTATTGTACTTATTGTGTTTTCTTATATTAGTTATGGCCTTCTTTTTTATTTTAGACAAAAAGGGGAAATGTAGTGGCATTTCAATTGTATTTTAATAAAGACTGCCCGAAGATCTGAGAGTAAAAGAGTCCCACTGGTCAGCCTTACAGACCAGGCTATGGTAACACACAACTTTAGTCCCAGTAGCCACACTAGTTACCATAGAAACCAGGTGGTGCACGCCTTTAAACCCAGCCCTATCATATGCTCAACACATGACACATGGATTTTCCCCTTGATGTTAGTGGCTGGGAATCCAATGGGAACGTGCATCCTGTTCACTTTTTGCTTTTCCCTCTACTTAACACAGGACTGGTAGATAACTGGAGCTAATCTCAAAAACAACCTGGGACAAGGTCTGGGGTGACATCATCCACAGAGAGACAGGCTAAACTGGTCTAGAGAGAGGACACTGTTAAAGTGGCTGAGAACCCAAGACTAGTGAGGTCATGGGCCTAGGGGAAAACATACCCTGCTATTCTGCTGAAGGGACATAGCAGTCAAATGACGCCTAGGAACACTGCCACCCCCGTAGATGAGGGCCTTGCTTCTTCAGCCATCACCAGAGAAGCTTCTTCCTGCAGGAGATGGAACTCTGGGTGTCTGCAAAAACACAAAAATACACCCTGCTATAAAAAGGTGCAAAAGGGGAAAAAAGAGGGATTGGAAACAGTGTAACTTACTAGCAGTACCGACTCTCAAATATAGTGGGACAAAAATAATCTCTGCGAACTGAAATAAAACAGTATAAACAATTCCTAAGGCAGTTTGCCAAGACTGGCATGAGTTCTCGAACATGCTGTACAGAAATTTCAATGTTAGAGAAAAGTTATTGAGAATTAAATTTTATTTTATTTGTTTGTGTTTTGACTGCATGTATGAATGTGTTACCACATGCATGGAGGTCAGAAGAGGTCACCAGAGCCCCCTGGAGTTGGATTCATAGATGGTTGTGAGCTGCCTTATAGGTGCTGAAACTGAACCCAAGTCTTCTGCAAGTGCTCTAAAACACCGGGCCATGTCTCCAGCCCCACCGAAGAGAATCTGAATGGCTACATACCTGTCCGTGACAGCTCAATTCGCATGCGTTGACTTCTGCCAGGTTTTCCTTGAAGCATGGGCTCTACATTTTCTGGAGTTGCTCAGCATGGGAAAGAAGAGCGAGCAATCGGTTTTAAGTTTGGTTCCAATCAGCATATGTGAGATGCAGCCACACCTCCACATGGCACCTGGGGCGTGGGAAAGCAGCAGACCACCAGATAGCAGAGCAGGGGCAAATAGCGGCTGCAGCAAGAAGGTGCCAGGCTTAGAACAAGGTTTCATTTGCACATTCTAGGCTTAAAAGCCCACTACTCTAGACCCAACAGGTCTTTGTCCGTGTCGAGCGAAGGACTTTGAGGGAGACAAGTCACCATAGTTTTTCCACTTCACTTTTGTTTTACTCTATGAACTATGACTATTGTTTTATCGCCATTGTCTTTTGGTAGCCTCTGTCCTGTAACATTAACTTGCTTCAAAGAATGGAAGCTTAATGGAGGTCTGTTAAGAGTCGCTCTGCTTCTCACAGGCTAACCTGTGAAATCTGTAGATTTTGAACCAGTTTACAACTGATTTTATTTTGTCACTTAGTAAGAGAATATAAAATGTATTTTTTCCCCTAAGTCTTTTGAAAGAACAAGGAGCCTGGCTGATGTGGTTCAAGCAGTGTCCTCTGTTCATTCACCCAGTTTGGGCCTGGCTCCTTCCGGAAACTCCCTTTTCAGTGTAGTCCGTGGTATTAGCTGCTTGAGAGCCAAGCGCCTGAGTGCCCTCTCCACCTGTCCCATAGCCCATGTCTCCTGATGTGTGAGCTAAGGCACCTGTGTGTTGTGTCTACCGATAAATACAGCCCAGCAACAGAAAGAACCCTTGAACACCAGACAACTGAGTCACTCTCTGGTCCTAAGAACATTGTGCTGGGCGGCATCTGGCTGACGAACCTAGATGGACATCCATGTCCTTTAACAATGGGAGTCACATCTGGTATTGAGTACACAGGGGTCTGTGTTGTCCTCTCCCAGTGTCAAGTCAATGACACTCGAACACCCTTCAGATGACAACACAGAGCCACTGTGAGACAAGAGGAGAACCCAACTTCGTAGCACTTGGCCCCAAAGCTACATATCCCTTCCTCCCCATCTCTTTAAAGGTCTTAAGCAAGCAAGCCTGAGAGGCACTGGTCTAACTAGATGAGGCCTCAGGAGGCTGAAGCAGGATTACCTAAATTGGAGACCAGCTTAGGATATATTGTACCAGGCCAGGGCTACATGGCAAAACCCCGGCTCAAAAAACAAGAGCTAAACAAAAGCACCTGGTAAGTATTTGGAGAACTTAGCAGGTTTATTTTCACGTCTGTGTGGTCTGCATGTATGTTCACATGTGCGAACCCATGTGTATGTGGGTAAACATGTTCAGGTGGAGGCAGATATAGAGAGTCTCCCTGATTTCTCTCCACCTTATTTATGGAGGCAGGACCTCTCAGTTGCGCTCCAAGCTTGCTGATAAGGCTGGTCTAGTTAGCCAGCTTGCTCTGGGCAGTCCCTCTTTTACCTTTCTGGAATTACATACTTGTGGGCTGGTTTATCTACTCGGTCCACTTTAGTCCTTATGTATAATGTATGTGTGTGTGTGTGTATATTCATAAAAAAAACTAAGTGAAAATGTAACCCCATCAGTTTCGAGAGGGATTTTGCAGTTAGACCAGTACTGGTCATTTTCTCCAAATGAAAACTGTAACTTTGAACTTGATTCAGCATCTTTTCAAATGAGTTACAAAAACTCGAACTTTCCCTTTATTGAAAGGGAGTTGAAACATCGGTTTGTTTTTCCTGTAAATTAGTGACAGAGCAAAGAGCTATTGACCTGCTGCCTCTCGTTTTATTCTTAAGCTGTTCAGGAAGAAAAGGAAGCCTGAGTCCGTGCTGAGTGCATGGACTGAACTACTAACAATAATGTTTTCCTAAAAATATTCCCAAGCTATATCATATCCAAATGCAAACTAGTGCTGAGTATCTTTTAAGAATACACACACACACACATACATATATTTTGAGACAGGGTCTCACTATGCAGCCTTGGCTCTCTTGGAACTTGCTATGTAGACTAGGCTGGCCTCGAACTCACAGAGATCTGCCTGCCTCTGCCTCCTGTGTACTGGGGTTAAAGGTGTGCCCCACTTATTATTTCTCAATGCGTGTATGTATATGTGTTAGGGTGTCCTCCAAGTTCAGAAGATAAGTCACATCATGAGTATGTATTAAATTCACACCAAAAGGGAGAGTTCTAGTTTCTCTTTAATCACCGAATCTGTGTTCACAAACAACTGTGGGAGAATTCAAGTGACGAAGGGTTTGTCGAGACAGTTCTTGCACATGAAAGACAATTACATGCTCCATTTTTTTTCTGTAACTATTAAGAGACATTGCCACAGAAACAAAAACTGAAACTTAAAGGCAATAGCTCGCTGCACTTGTATTTACAAAAAGTCACGAGCAGACATGCATTTCTCCTTCAGCCGGAGGGCTTAATAGATGCTCGAACATTAAGGCAGTGATGACTCCAAAACACAACAGAAAATCTAAGTTAAGGCTTTATGTCTGTTCTGAACTCACATTCACAGGCAACTGTGACCCAAACCACTGTTTAGCTAGTGGGGTGCACTCATCTGCCGGGTGTGTTAGCCCATTTCCGAGGCCTTCTATCAGGTGGGCGGGACACAGCAGCAGCAACACCACCCAGTTACTTAAGGAATCATCGGTCCCCTTGGGTTTTAAGGGTTCAAGCTTTTGGCAGCACAAGCATATGCTACAGAAAGAACAGGGCTTCCCAGGGAGGACTGGACGGTTCCTCAGGCTGTGTGTACTCAGATTTGCCTAAGAATCCATGATCTACTTATACTTAGCACAGAGAGCCCGCAAGGCATGTTTGACCACACTCACCCCTCAAAATGCTCTTGATTATTGAAGCAAATGGTCTACAACCTTTCCCCTTTAAAGAATGTCTCACAACAGAATCTAGACTAGCATACTTTTGATGGCTCTATTCTACAATTGCTAGTCCTCAAGGTATGCATAATATACTTGCCAGACCAAAGTGCTTCCTTCAAGAAAAAGCGTAGGGTAGGTGGAAGGAAAGACTTTGTAGGCCATGTTCCTACTATCAAGTACTGAAAGGGGGCTCGACAGGGATGCCTTACTCTACTTCTTCCTTTTTAATTTTTAGAGAGCCTGTAAGTACATAACAGGGTCTACTGTCGAATGGGAAGGATGTTTGTGGATGTGATGATGTAAAGTATGTATCTGCACACAACACCCCCCAACCCCAAAATATTTAGAAGGTTGCTTTTGCTTGCTATGAGGTCACTGGTAGCTGGTAGCCTCCAGGTAGTATTAGGACGGGGACAAGTCACAGGAGAAACCAAAGCATGATTAATGACTGGAAGACTGGGATCTTTTCAACTTCATCCCTAACTCCCAATCCAGTGGGGAGGGTGGTACCCAAGGTTAAGCTGATCACTAATGGCAATGATTTAAGCAGCTCTACCCATACAACAAAGCAGCCACTAACCCCAGAAGCCTGGGTTTGAAGGGTTTCTGCAAGGATAATAGGCGGATTCTTGGTGGGTATTGTGCCTAGACAAAGTGTAGAAACCCTTTGCCCCTTTCGTACCCACTCTACCCTTTGCAGTAACTGTATCCCTGAGTTCTGTAAGCCTCTCTAGTAAATTAACTGAGCTCAAAGAGTGGGGAGTCACAGGAACCCCGATTTACAGATAGGTAGAAGCTCTGGGGTCCTGAGCCCCAGACAGAGTGACTATCCTCTGGCCACTGTGTGCTCACAGCTGGCTGCCTGCTGACATGGGCAATCAATCCCATAAATTTGGTCACAGGGATCTTCTTGACCAACAATAGTGAGAGGAAAACTTTCCCATGATGCAGGATGAGCCTGAGATGAACGAAATGGCAGGATTCCAGAGCTGACTCCACGGTCTGGAGACCTTACTCTTACTAGAAGGACGGCTAGTTACACTAAGTGCTTGCTACTCTCGTGCTGGCCGGTAACTTCAGAGAAAGAAACGGACAGCAAACAAAGCTGGCAGCAGTCACTGCTTGGGAGAGAAGGGACAGCAGTGATGATGTAGAAACTGTCATAAAAGCTAAAGACGGCTGTGGCTTCCCTTAGTGTTTCCAAGTCAGAACGGATGTGACAAGGCAAAAGGCGGCAGCATCAGAGCCAGGGCCACACAAGCACTGTCTGACATTGGAGGTACTGTTTAAGCGCGCTATATTCGGTTAAAGCGGTTGCAAAGCTTGTGCCCTACTATCTGGTAAGCTTGGCTTCAGCTAAATGGTTGTAAGTCTTACAGTGTGAAATGCTTTTTTTTTTTTTTAAGATGGAAAGAATAGCTACACAGGAGCAAACGTAGGCAACACTGAAACTTTTCAGATCAACACCTTACACTTTATAATACACTCACATTTGTACACCAATCTTGTGTTCACGAGTACAAACGCCAAGAACTGCGGAGAATCTCAACAGCTGCTGCCCCACCAACTCCATTCCCAGTTGGTACGGCTGTCCTTTCGCCGTGTCCTAAACCACAAGGGGAGGGGAGCCTGGCTGCCCCCCTTCAGAAGCTGGAGACGGCGTGGGCGTGCAGCTCCGAGCACGTCTGAGTCTCCACAGAGCTGAACTGGGACTCCATTGTGTTCCAGGCCAAATCAGCTAGAAGGAAGTCACCCATTGCTGTCTGAGTTTCGTTGCTGGTGAAGAACAAGTTCCCCAGGGGCTCGAAGCCAGAACTCAGAGTCTGTGTTTCTGTGCTGTTCAGCTGGACCTTGCTCTCCAGCGCGGGTGTGTGTCGAGCCGGGGAGGCGCCT
This sequence comes from Neodon shergylaensis, assembly GCA_025134845.1. Lineage (NCBI taxonomy): Eukaryota > Metazoa > Chordata > Mammalia > Rodentia > Cricetidae > Neodon > Neodon shergylaensis. The sequence goes on along the minus strand of JABTXL010008991.1, from coordinate 8,566,375 downwards.
TCGGTCTGGGTCTCTGTGTCAGAGGAGTCAGTGCTCATAGAGAAGCTGGAGTGTTTCAGGATGCTGCCCAGGGGCAGGTGAGGACTACTGTCCAAGAAGAAGTTTAAGTCTGTCTGTGTCTGTGTGTCAAACATCTCCAGGCCCAGAAAGCTTGAACTTGCCCTGAAGCCATAGGGCTGTGCGGAGGGGTCTGTGAGGAAGAAGTCGGTCTGAGTTTCGATGTCCAGGGACTCCAGAGTGGGCTCAGTGCTCACGCCGGTGAGCTCACTCTCTTCAGTCTGAGTCTGGATATTTGAGGCCGAGAGGAACTCTTCAAGATCGAAATCAATCCCAGAATTCTGGGCTGAGCCTGCTGGGAGCTGGGTGTCAGGCCCGGGGTTCGTGTCGGACAGAAGACTCCGGTTATCCAGTGCCTGGCCAGGCAGGTTGCTTGACAGGATGTTTTCTAAGTCACTCAGTAGATCTATGGTTTGGGTCTGATTATCAGTCATGTTCTGTGAGGGAAGCATGCTGTTCTGAGCACTGAAGTGTAACAAAGGCGCAGACTTTTCAATGACTGGGCTTAATATCTTAGGGTCATTCTGAGGTAACAGACCATGAGTGACCGTCTCTGAAACTAAACTGCTACTCATGATGTTGTCCACGGGGACACTGTATGATGAGTGGACACTTTCAAAGATGTCCCCACACAGGCCAGTGTGGTCCACCTGCACAGGGTCATGGGTGGGGTCTCGCATCCTGCTGGTTTGGGTTTCCCTGGAGATCCCACCTGGCTGGAGACAGGCATCAATAAGTGCATCTGTCTGAGCAGCTATGGATGAAGTGACCTTTGAGCTGGGCACCAGCGTCTGGGTGTGGACACTAACGGGAAGGGACACTTGAGAATCAAACGACAGGTCCGTTTGAGAACACGATGACACAGAGGAATCTGGGTTGAGCCACTGAGCAGAAGGTATCAAGTCGGGTGAGGCATAGGACAGGTCCGTCTGCACGTTGATTGAGGAGAGGCTGCTCTTCTGACATGTACTCCCAAGTTCTTGTAAAGGGCTACAAGGGCTTTTCCCCAAGTTCACCTGAACACCTGTACTGATCGGCTCGACAATGGGACTGATAACTTTCGAGAGGGTCTCCTTCAGAGAGCAGGCCTCTGGATCCAGGCTGAGGATCAGGGTTCCTACCGGCAGGGGGACTAAGTGCACAGCTCCGGCCGCAGAACCACGTTCCATACCTAACACCACAGGCTGAGCCGTGGGGTCAGCTGTAGGCACAAAGACAGGCACAGGGGAAAACTGCATGACCGGAAGTTTAACCAGAGCCACCTTGGGCTTTGGTAAAAGCAACTTCTGCGGGCACCTGGAAGGTGCTGTGATGCTCTGCTTTTTGGCGTGAGTGCTGCAAGAGTCTTCAAGGGATGCCACTAGCTTCACCTCTGCCGCTTCCAGCTCATGAGCGTCTTGGGGAGGGACTGGCTGGTCGCTCGGTGGTTCAGTGCTTTTACTGGACAACTTCTGGCTTTGCAGGTAGCTTTCCATTTTCCTTTTTTTACTAGGTGGGTCTCTGGAAACAGCGAAAAGCAAAAATAAAACCAATTTTAAAATGAAACAAAAAAGATTTAAAAATATTTATGTGCACGTATGTCTGTTAGTATGTGCACACAGCCACAGAGGTTGGAAATGGATGTAGGAATCCCTTGGAACTGGTTGTGAGCAGCTGCCTGGCGTGTGTCCTGGGAATCAGAATCAGGTATTCTGTGAGAGTGGAAAAAGCTCTCCTAACCCCTGAGCCATCTCTTCGGCTCCTAAAATGTAGCTTTTGGGCTGGAGAGATGGCTCAGGGGTTAAGAGCACTGACTGCTCTTCCAGAGGTCCTGGGTTCAATTCCCAGCAACCACATGGTGGCTCACAGCCATCTATCATGAGACCTGGTGTCCTCTCTGGAATATAGGCAGACATGCAGGCAGAACACTATATATATAAAAAACAAATCTTTTTTTTAAAAAATGTAGTTTTCATTGACTACATCATTCTATCATCATTTCTCATTAACCACACAGGAAAGGTGGGATCCGGACAGTGGCAACACATCCCTTCTGGCATCTCTGAGAGTTCGGCTTGCACTCAGAAACATTCCCACTCCCTTTTTCCAGGGACTTATATCTATGACTGGCCTTAACTTTTGGGACCTCTACTGCTTCTGCCTCCTAAAGGATTACAGGCTTATGTTACATGAACTCCATCCTCAAATTGGAGTTTTCAAAATTCTTCTACATTTTTATTACATTTATTTATTGTGTGTGAACACATGTACCATGGCACATGTATTGTATGGAGGTCAGAACAACTCTCAGGAATCGGTTTTCTCTTTCTACCATGTGGGTCCTGAGGATCAAAACTTAGGCCATCAGGCTTAAAAGCAAGAGCTTTTACCCACTGAGCTATTCTGCTGGCTCCCTGGACCTTAAAAATCAGATCGAGAAACTTATAAATACCATACCTACAGCAAAAGCCATTGCACCAAACATAAATTTCATCTTTAAAAATGAAGTTTAAAGTGGGGCCTGGAATTATAATCCTCGCTACACAGAGGCTGAGGCAGAACATTTACGACCAGCCTTAGCTACAAAGTGAGTTCAGGGCCAGTGTCAAAAAAGAAGCAAAATGAGGAAGGAATGTGACTGAGGGCTGAGCACATGCCCAGGATTCATGAGGCCTCAAATTCAACCCTCAGCACATAGGATGAGAGTAAACAGACAAATGGAACCCTGTGTGGATGCAGCTTTCAGTGCCCGGCAATCCATTTCTCTAGGGAAGGTGCTGAAGGCTGAGATTCTCACATGGGATGGGAAGAAGCCTCAGGGACTATGTGCTTGAGAACTGGCTCAGCAGGTAAGGACACTTGCTGTTTGTCCAGAGGACCTGAATTTGTTTCCAGCACTTGCATTGGGCAGCTCACAACCACTTGTAACTCCAACTCCAGGGGGTCCAATGCCCTCTTTTAGCCTCTTCAGGAACCTACATACATGTGTCATTCACACACAGTGATATGCACACATGCATGTAAGTGAAAATAAAAATCCTTAGGAGAAAACATACAAAGCAAGTGGGTCAGCATCTCAGGCTCAGCTGGACACTGGTGCACACATCTGCAAGCTCAGCCTTGGGGAGGCTGCAGCAGGGGGACCTCAGGCCCAGGCTCAAACACAAAGTAAAAGATCCTGGCCCAGGAGTGCTCTTCTGTTATTACTGCTGCTATTCCAAAAGAATTCTTTTCGGGCTGGAGAGATGGTTCTGTGGTTAAGAGTACTGACTACTCTTCCAGAGGACCCAGGTTCAATTCCCAGCACCCACATGCAGCTCACACCTGTCTGTAACTCCAAGATCTGACACACTCTCACACAGACATGCATGCAGGCAAAACACCAGTGAAAATAAAATTACAATAAAAGAATTGAAAAAAAAAAAAAAAACCCTTTCAAAGTCACAGGTTCTGTCCTGTTCCTTCATTTCCCTATGTGGCTGGCTCCCCAGGAAGCCCCCTTTCCAACCCCTCAAGGCTACTCAGCACCATCTCTTTGTGCTTTACCTGTGTTCTGCAGGGATCTCGTGGCCAGTTCGGTAGATGTGAGATTGCAGTGCGGTTCTGCTGGCGTAGGGGCAGCCACACGTACACTGGAAGGTCTTGCCGCAATCTTCCTCGTGTCGTTTCAGGTCCCACTCGGTGCCATAGGAATTACTGCATTTACTGCATTTGTGCTTCTTTTCTGCGTGCATTTTCATAAAGTGCTGCAAAAAAACACAGTTGGGATTAAGATGAGAGACAGCATCACATAAGATCCACCCACACCCCCAGCTTCCCAGTGATCACCAGGTATAGCATTTGCAAGCAGACAAGCTTCAGTTTAACATATGCTTCCCCTTCTGCAGAGTGGGCAGGCTGCCTTGGAACCAACCCGTGTATTCAGATTCTCAACTACACATTAAGTGCTGTGGGCCAAGAATATACAGTGTGCTGGCTAGGTTTATATCAACTTAACACAAGCTAGAGTTATCTGAAAGAACGGAGCCTCAATTGAGAAAATGCTTCTATAAAGCTCTGGTTTTAGGGCATTTTCTTAGTGACTGATACAGGAAAGCCCAGCTCATGGTGGGTGGTGTCATCCCTGGACTGGTGGTCCTGGGTCTTATAGAACCCAGGACCAGGCTGAGTGGATCATGTTGAGCAAGAGCAGTAAGCAGCTCCCTTCCATGGTCTCTGCATCAGCTCCTGTCTCCAGGTTCCTGCCGTGTTTTGAGTTTCTGTTCTGGCTTCCTTCAATGATGGACTATGAGATGGAAGTGTAAGTCAAATAAAGCAGTTCCTCCCCGACTTGTGTTTTGGGTCACAGTGTTTCATCACAGCAATAGAAACTCTTACTAAGACATACAGTCTCTGCAATGTCCTTCTCAAGGCTCCCCAGCAGAACTTCAGCAATCATTTCACTTTTATCGAATTTTATTTTTATGTGTGTCTATGTGTGCATGTGAACATGAGTACCGTGTCTGTGGGGTCAGATGGCTTTGAGCCACTATTGACATGTGTGCTGGGAACAGAACGTAGGTTCTCTCCGAGAGTCGTAAGTGCTTACAGCAGCCACTGGATCTTCTCTCCAGCCCTAAGGATCATTCTCTTCAGTCTCCAAACTCTCTTTCCCCAGCAGCGGGTTCCCTCCCTCCTCACAAGACAGCCTGGTTATGCCTGCTCAGCAGGTAGAGCACAGCCAAGTCTATGCCTATACAGCATGTGCTGGTCTGAACGAGAACAAGCTCCCCAGGTGACTGGTGGTGCTGTATGGGGAGGTTTAGGAGGTGAACTCCTGCTGGAGGAAGTATGGCACTGGGGACAGGCTTTGTGGTTTCAAAGCCACCTGCCTCCCTAGTCTGCTCCCTCAGCATCCTGCCTGAAGTGGAAGGTGTGAACACTTGGCCTTTGCTCTGGCCACCTGCCTGCTGCCCCACTTCCCTGCCATGATGGATCTCATCCCTCTGGAACTGTAAGCCAAAGAGACACTTCTTCCTATAAGGTGCCTTAGTCATGCCATTTTTATTTACTAATTTTTTTTAAAAAAATTGTATGTGTATGGGTACTTTACATACATGTATATCTATGTATCACATGTGTGCAGTTCCTCCAGAGCAAGAAGAGAGTGCTGGATTTTCTGGAACTGCAGCTACAGACATTTGTAAATTGCCAGGTGGTTGCTGGAAACTGAACCATCCTGAAAAAGGCATAATGACATACCTGTTTAACCAGAGAGAACTGGGAGAATGGTCGGTCAGGGCCTCGAGGACATCCTTTGATTGGACAGCAGTAGAATTTTGGGACAGTTTTCAAATCTTTTCTTATCGTTGGATTTACTATGCCATCCTATAAAAATAAAATCCAGCAATTATCACTTTTCATTCATCCATCCATCCATCCATCCAAGACAGGGTCTCTCTCTATAGTTTTGTCTAGCCTGGCACTCACTATGTAGACCAGGCTGGCCTCAAAATCAGAGATCTGTTGTGCGATATTCTGATCATATTATGACAATAAAGCTTGCTTTGAATCAGAGGGTGGAGCTAGCCACTAGCTGACCAAAATTAACCATAGAGATTTCAGAAGACTGAGGACAGACAGACAGAAAGTAGGAGTAAGGCAGGGCTTAGAGTGGATCTCAGTCCTTTTGGATGGAGGATCGGAAGAGCTAGGATGTCACTGGTGGTTTCTCCACCACTTTTCTGATCATTCAGGTTCTTACCCTGATATCTGACTCCCGATTGTTTTATTGATAAAAAATGATTAAGTACTGGGATTAAAGGCACTTGGGAGGCAGAGGCAGGCGGATCTCTGTGAGTTCGAGACCAGCCTGGTCTACAAGAGTTAGTTCCAGGACAGGCTCCAAAACCACAGAGAAACCCTGTCTCGAAAAAAAAAAAAAGAAAAAGAAAAAAGATTAAGTAAACGCATCAGAGATCTGCCTGTCTCTGCCTCTGGAGTGCTGGAATTAAGGGGTGCCCCATCACAGCTTGCTTAGCAATTGTCTTACAAAACCCATTGCCACAGGTTAGTAGAGATAAGGAAATAGGCATCCGTCTACCCTCCCAGCCAGTTTGTCTGCAAGTAGAGTCGCCCCCCAGGCTTCTTCTTATTCCTGTTTCTCATCCTCGCCACATTCTTAGTGTAAGCCCCTGAGAAAACCTCCTGTTTTCACTGGGAGCACTGTGGCTTTCCGCTTTCCAGTGTGTGTGTCTGAGTCCTCACACACGGAGGTGCTCATACGTGCTTTGCAAGTATAAGGTCAGAGGTCAACAGCAGGTATCTTCCTAGCTCATTCTCCATTTTGTTTTTACTTTTAAAATTATGTTTATTTACTTAGTATGTGCATGCATGTGCCACAGCACACATGTAGAGGTCAGAGACAACTTGTAAGAGTCTATCGTTGTTATGTGGGTCCAGGGACTATCCTTAGGTCATTAAGCTTGACAGCCAGCACCTTGACCTGGTGGGCTGTCTCACTGGCCCTCCATTCTATTTTTTTGAGATATGATCCCTCACAATGATGGCTATTCTTAGTTGTCAACTTGACTGAACTACAATCCAGAAATGGAGGGCACACCCGTGAGAGATCTTCTGCTTGGTTTGAAGTGTGTGAATCCACTTCTAGTTCATAATTTTGAGGTGGGATGACCTTTAATCTGGGCCAAACCTTCTGCTGAAGTCTACATAAGGTCACAGGAGAAGGAAGCATTTGAGCCTACTTCTTTGGGACTCTAACATATACGGAAGACCAGCTGAGACATCCAGCCCTGTGGACTCAACAACTATTGAATTCCTGACTTTCTGTTCACAGCCACCTATTGTTGGGTTAGCAGGACTGCAGCCTGTTAAGTCATTCCAATAACCCCCAATCTATCCATCTACCCATCCATCCATCCATCCATCCATCCATCCACCCACCCACCCTCCCACCCACCTACCATACTCACAGATCCTGGAGCTCATCTACCCACTAGGTCCCAGGGATCGTCCTGTCCCCTTCCCAGCGTTAATACAGGCCTGGCCTCCAAACTTGGGTCCCCATGCTTGCATCACATGCACTTAATAAACTGAGTCACCTCTTAGCCTACATGAAGAGCCCTACCCTCACCCCATTTTATTTCATGTACATGGGAGTTTTGTGTGCCAGGACCCACCGAGGCCAGAAGGCACCAAATCCTCCGGGACTGGAGTTACAGATGGTTATAAGCTGCCATTGTGGGTGTTGGGAATTGAACTCAGGTCCTTTGGAAAGGTAGCCAGTACTCTTAACCAATGAGCTACCTCCCCACTTCTGGTAAGTTTCTGCTAAGCGCAATCCACTTTTTCCTAACCCAATATTCTACCATCTCCAGCTCCTCCTTCCAAACTTCCCTTTGTAAGTCCTCACTAAGTAGTCCAGGCCAGCCTTGCACTTGCCCATCTACCTCAGGCTCGGAAGTAGCCTGGAATGTCTGCGTCACCATGCCTAGCTTTTGAAAAGTTTATTTATTTTTTTATTCTGGGCCAGTGAGATGGCTCCAATGGGTAAAGATGTTACATAAGTCCAGTGACCTGAAACCAATGAGAGGAGCGTACCATATCCTGAAATCCTGACATTCATACATGAGTCAGCCCCTCACTAATCATAATAACAGTAACAAATAAATTGAAATAAATAAAGTATATTTTAAGAGACAAGGTTTTTAATATGTTGCTCAGGAAGGTTCCGAGGCTCAAGCAAGCCTCCTCCTTCAGTCTCTGGAGCAGACAGGCCTATATTTACAGCACCATGTCAGGCTCTAAGTGATGTCAACCAGGAGTTTAAAAAAATTTAAATGCATGTATATGTCCTATGGTGGAAGCTGGAGAAAACCTTAGGTAACAGCCTCAGGAATGGTGACCAGTCCTTTTGAGAAAGAGTCTCTCACTAGCCTGGGACTTGCTAGCCCTGGGATTACAAGCACATTCAGGCGTTTTTACATGGGTTCTATGGGGGGATCAAATTCAAGTCCTTTGTGTGGCTTTTCACTCTTGGCCTGAGATTCTTGGTGGCTTCAGACATAATTCATGTCTGATCACTCTCGCTGACTCTAAGGAAGTGGGTGGGTGGTGCCCTGCCTGTCTACGGGCCATTAGAGAAAGAAGTGGGTGGCAGTTCAGGTGCCAGCTGCTGCGGAACACCTAGAAATCCCATTCTTCTGGCATCCTGCTAAGAGGTACAAGGCCCTGGGACACACCCTCCTCTCTATCTGTTGTGCACTCAGGGTGTGAGACTTACTAACTGCCCGGCCTAAGTCTTCCCATTTTTTTTAACTTTATTCTTTGTGTCGTTCACATTGTGCATCTTGAGCCCATTCATTTCCCATCCCTTCATGTCCACCCTCTGCCCTTGCAACCTCCCCAGGATAAATTTTCAGAGAAAAAGAAAGAAGGAAAATCTCATCATAGAAGCTGTAGTGTGATACAGGGAGTCACGCAGTGAACCCTTCTATCCATATATCTTTATGTGCAAATGTTCATTGCAAAGTCACTGGTCTGGTGTGAGGCCTCTGGTTTCTATTACACTTTCAATCTTGGACCATCACTGGGACTCCTCTTGGATATCCTGTTGCTGGGTGATGTGGAGGTCCTGCAGCTTTGGGTCTGCAGGACCGGTTCCTTCATTTGCTCCAGCAGATCAGATGTTCCCCTGGTTCTTAAGAGGAACATGTGGCTTTCCTGCCTGCCCATTCATTAAAAGGGAAGGAAGCCTGGTTTTGCCCAAATTCCATCCCTTGCCTTTGTTCATTTCAGATGCAGTCATCTCTCCAAGTTTTTAGTGCTGGCCTACTCCGTCAGGACTATGCCATGGCACTGTCTAAAGCAGTGATTCTCAATCTTCTAATTCTGTGACCCATTAATACAGTTCTAGTGGCGGTGATCCCCAGCCATAAGATTATTTCCTTGCTACTTCATAGCTGCTATGAATTGTGATTTGATACGCAGGGTTGAGACTCACAGGTTGAGAACCACTGGACTAAATTCATACTCACTGGACATTTACATGTCTCCACTGAAGTCTCCTTTCTCTTCAGTTTCCAGTGAAAGTATTCATCTATCACTGTTTAACCAAAGCATGTAATTCCAGCTCCTCTGGACCCCTCTAAGTGGTCACTACAATCGTCCTTTTCTGTTCCTTCTTCATGCACAGCTCAGTCGCCCACCACTCTTTAAGGATCCACGGCTTTTACTTTACTCAGCTTGCCCCCTTAAATCCTCTTTTAAAGAACATTATTTATGTATGTGTGTGTCATGTTTGTACATGTGTACAGTGCCTACTGAGGCCAGGGGAGGGCATCAGAGTCCCTGGAGTTGGAGTGACAGGTGCCTGTTAATGAACCGATGTATGTGGGCGCTAGGAACTGAACTCGGGTTCCCTGGACGACTGGAAAGCACGCTTAAACGCTGAGTCATTTCTCTAGCTTCAGTCTTTAGCTTTCTGTTTTTGTTACTGTTTTGTGGGGCTAACTGAGCTACCTCCCCAACCTTTTTCTTTTGTTTTTTGCCAACATTTACCATCAATAAACTAGTGCTTTCGCTGACCACTGGTGCAGGACATTGTCAGTTGTCATTAGTAGCAGTCCTTTACACAGTCACAAACACTTGCCATTTGGGGACTACGCCTTGTGTCCACAGTCAGCCATTACACTTTTACTCCCCCCCCCCCCATCGCTGCTGCCTCCCTTGGTTTACTTTGTTCTCAGAAGGTGCTCTACTTCCAATCAAACACGCCTTTCTCGGATGGAAATGTGGGAATTCTTTTATTTAAGTAATACTCATATGAAACAAACTAATAAATAATCAAATTTAAATAACAACATTTAAGTATTCTAAGAATTTTAAAAGATAAAGGCAGTCCTAAACAAGATGTTGGGGGGCAAAGAGTGTAGCTCAGTGAAAAGCACTCGCCAGCGGGGGGAGCCCAGGTTCCATCTTCAGCACCATAGAACGAACCCCAAACACAGGATTGGAAAACAATACACGAAAGAAAGGCAGAGCAGCTGGAGAGGTGGCTCAGTGGTTAAGAGCACTTGCTGCTTTTGCAGAGTTCTGCTTCCAGCACCCACGTGGCAGCTGGCAGCTCACACACTCCACCTGTAACAACCACTGGGTCCCCGTCCAGCTTCAGGGGATCCAGTGCCAGGTTCTGGCCTCTCTAAGCACCCACACTTTGGCCACACACACATATACACAAAATAAAAACAAAAACGCTTTATAGAGCAGAGAAAGGAGAGCAAGGAGGCTGAAGAGAGGCAAGGAGAAGACCATAAAGATGGCAGCAGAATGCCGAGCGCCTCCCCACCCTTACAGAAAGCACCCAAGGAGCCCAGTCTGCTTTTTTACCTAAACTGGAAGTCAGTAACCTCTGTATACTATTGTTTACAGAGCAACCTGTCAGCCTTTCTTTCCCCTCTAAAACAGTTTCACAGGAAATCACGGAAAGCACACGGCTGGATGGAACAGGATGCAGAACCCACTGAGCTAGGCTTTAAGGCATGAATGCTGCCTGACAACAGGCTCCGTCAGTGCCCGCCTGCCCTCCATGCTGTCAAACGCATGTCCAGCAGTGGGGCAGAGCCTGCTTCCTTCCACTCTTCCTCTGGTCATTTCAGCTCTCACTCCAAAAGCTTACGGCTCCCCTTCTCTGCTGAGCCCACTGCTGGCACAGCTGGCTGATGACGCGTTCAGATTTTCTTTCAGGGCGTGGAATTATAGACAGGCATTTATTTTGAGAACCCATGGAAGAGCAAAGGTGGCTCATAGCTCCTCAGTCTCACTCGCCTTCCTTCAGAAGCTTAGGGATTCGGCTGGGGGTGGATTAGAATAAAATAAACATATAACTAAATGGGGGAGGGAATAAAAGATTATCATGGCCAGGAAAACAGGACAACAAGAAAAGAAATTAGAATCACACAAGTAGCTGTAGCCCAGACAATGAAATTTTCCACTGAGTTGAAGTCAGTCAATATGGGGCTAGGAAATGGCCAAGAGTGGCGGAGACTATGAACTGTTCTTGTGGGAGACCCAAATTCAGTTCCTAGCACCCATGCCAGCTAAGGTGGCTCACAACCACCTGTACCTCTAACTCGGGGGAGTCAACGTCCTCTCTGGACTCCAAGGGCATCTATACTTGTGAAAATATATCGACACACAGACATGCATAATTTTTAAAAAATCTAATTAAAAAAAAGTCAATCAGGTAGTCTTCAGAGCAGCTTTGGAACAGGAAGGGGGTACACATACCTAACTGATCCACCATGATCCCTAAAACACATAGAGCCTTTTGGGGACAAAAAGACATTTGCTCCCATGCCACTCTCTTCCCTTCCCTAATACTCTGAGAGTCAAGAACTGAACTGAATGAAGAGCCTCTGGGTAGTGGCAGCCTGAGGGGACCACAGTTCCTACCTGAGGCCTTTCCACACAGGTATGGCTTCCTCACACAGTTCCCTTCATTAGAAAAAAAATGGACTCCTTTTCCACCAGACAACAGATGCCTAGGGGCTGTGGGCTCCGAGGTTACCAAGGCAAGGTTACAGGGAAGCGAGCTGCCTGACAGGGAGAGGGCAGCCACAGTTCTGAGGCAGTTTAAATACTGCCAAACAGGCCATCTTTCTGTTGCTCAACATCTGGGTTCTGGAAGGGACCGGGTAAGAGAATCTGAGAAATGAATGACACTTCTGGAAAGATGACCTCACACAGGCTCCAGGTAAGAGAGGACCCCAGTACACCGACATGCTCAAATCTGAGTAAAAATCTGACCCTTGACATCCATATTTGTTAGAGCAGGGCATGGTGGTACATGCTATAGTCCCAGCACTTGGGAAATAGAGGCAGGAACATTATTCCCAATAAGTTTAAGGTTACCCTGGTCTACAGAATGAGTTCTGCCCAGCCAGGGCTAGGTAGTAAGACCCTGCCTCAGAAGAGAACCGAATGAAACCAGGTCTGTATTGGCTCAGACGTGTTCCTCCTGTCACGGTCCATCTGGCCTCTTGTGTATTCCTGAGCTTTGGGGTTCCAAGGCATAACAAAGTTTTGAGGGGTACAGCGCTCCTAACAGCAGCTCCAGAGAAAAGAGCAAGAGACTTGCTAAGAAATGCTGGCTAGAGTCATAGCAGCCAAGACCGAGGAAGCCTTTGGTCAGACTGGCGGCTTTGGTTTGCAATCAGAAACATACAATGTGGGGCCGGGGATGTAGCTCAGACGAGTGCTTGCCTACTAGCATTTTTCCTTCCTGGGTTTGATTCCCAGCATCGGATAAAGCTGGGCCTGATAGTGCATGCCTGCAATCTCAGCATCTGAGAGGTGGAGGCAGGAGGATTAAAAGTTTATGGTTATCCTCAGCTACATAGTAAGTCTGAGGTTAGCTTGGCTACATGAGACATGAACGAACCTATCAGAAAGGGGACAATACTGAAGGCAGGTTATGGTTTTGAATGCAAGTTACAACTGAGGGATTAGGTTGTAGAATTCTTACAAACACACTCACTTTTCACCTAAATTGTGGTGAGAAAAAGGGAGAGTTTCATTAACATTTAGGATGAAAGCGAAAACTGCAGGTCGAAGCCCATGGTGAGCTGTATTTAAGGAGGCCCATACTTTTGCACAGAACTTTCTCAGCACAGCCCTGCTGGCATTTCCTGACTGACCTTTCTGTGAGATCACTGTCACCTCTTGTGAGCAGCTGTAAAGGTGGGCCATCCCTCAGGTACACACTTATCTGCCCGACTACAGACTAAAACTCAGAGTTGCTGCTGATGAGTTCCCATGGGAAGGGCCCAAGGTGGATTTACCGGAAGGTCAGACAGAGCCTGCAACCCTCTGAGCCGACCCTCAGATCCGACCAGGGTAACTTGCACCAGTGACTGGTGTCTTCCAGATACAGCATTGCTGGCATACAGAGATCTCATGGTGGAAGGAAGCTTCCTTTTCTAAAAGCGGTGATGCTGTGACTTTAACAGATCTGCTGTGGGGTCCCAACATCTGATTTTTACCAAGCTTCCATAATATACCACAGGTTTGAAAGTCACTGTCTCCTTTTACGTAACACGGGGAGGTCTTGCTCAAACTGTCGTGCTGTCTACTGGTGGACCTCCTCCTAACGATCCAGAGAAGCCACCTTCCCCTCTCATTCCGGCGCAGAGTTGATCTTAGCAACCCTGTGAAACTTGTAGCTCAAGTGCCGAGAGCCCAGCCCACAGCTGCGTTTGAATGACCACCCGGGTAGGACCCACGGGCGGCTTCGCGGAAGGGGCGGAAAGCGCGGGGGTTGCACCTAGGTGCCTTAGTGGCATCACCTGTCGCGCATCCGAGAACCCGGGTAACAGGCAGCTCGCTGTGGTGTTGTGGGCACGCCACCGAGAAGCGGCTGGCCCGGTGCGTGTGCGTGCCCCGCGCTCCCTCCGTGCGTGGTCGGGCGCAGGTGGCCGGGTACCCCGCAAACCCCGCAGACCCCGCGCCCCCCACCGCGGCCAGCTCACCTGCAGTCGGTGGCTCTTGACTAGGTGCATGTTGAGCGCCGGACTGTTAGGCAGAATCTTGCCGCAGCCACGCACAGTGCACAGAATATTGGTGCGTACAGCCCGCGACAGCTCGCTCACAGACGGCTGGATCAGTTCCCGGGCCGGTGGCACCGGGACCGCGGCCCGAGCCCTGGCCGGTCGCTGTCGGCTGCCCTGAAGCCGCGACTCCGACGGCCCCCACGGGCCCGAGGCGGCGGCGGCGGCTCCCCGCATGCTCGCCGGCATGGCCGGGACGCCCGGGGCCGGAGCCGCGGACGCAGCCGCCGCCGCCTCCGTGGCCGCCATGACTCCCGCACGGCCGCCAGGCCCCTCTCTCAGTGCCCGCCCCCGCCGCAGCCACTTCCGGCAGGGGGCGGGGCCACCGGGCTCATTAGCATCCGGCCGGGCGACCGCTGCAGCGCCCCCAGCCGGCCGCGGCGAGAGCGGATCAGAGGCTCGTCCATTAGGGGAGCCAACTGTTGGGAGAACAGGTGAACTGGATGGGTTCCATGGACCCACCCATTTTTCTTTCCGAGCTCAGGCAATAGATGGATAGAAGAAAAAGGGATGCTTTTAGTTTTTAGTTGTTGCTTTATTATTATTATGAATTAGTTTCATATCGCAGACCATTTGCCTAGGATGCTAAAAGCCTTGGGTTTGATCTGTTGCACTTAAAAAAGGGGGGGGGGCAAAACGCCAATTTATTTTATTTTTGAGACAGAGTCTCATGTAGCCCAGGCTGGTCTCAACCTCCCCAGAGAGTCAAGAAGTCCACGAATTCCTGATTCTCTTACCTCCACCTTCCCTAGTGCTGGAATTATACTAGGCCTTGTTTGTCGTGTTGAAGATTGAACTGAGGGCCTTGAACATGATAGGCAAGTTAGAGCTGAGCTACATCCCCAGCCCACAAAGACTGATTATCTTCTATCTCCGAGGAGGGCAGAGAAGTCTGAAATGGATCTATTCAACTGAAGTCAAGGTGTTCTTAATTGAGGCTCCACGGACCTTGCTTTTTCCAGCTTTCTTTGCCAATGGCCCCCTTCCTCTACACCAGCATCAGTAATGGGGAGTTGAATCTGTCATGTTCCATAACTGGCGTCTTCACTCAACACATTTCCTATCACACTGGGCCTGTCCGGATATCACAGAACCTGGCGCTCAACCGCAGAATCCCTTTGTCCTGGGATCACACTCAGATTCCAGAGATCATGTTTGAGAATTATTCAGTATGACGTTAGGCTATGAAGGCTGACTGCTGGATGGATATTCATGTCAGCGAAATAAGGTTAGTAATGCTACTGGAGATGGTGGCTCACCTGCCACAGAACTTGGGAAGCAGAGGCAGAATTGCCGCAGGCTCAAGGCAGCTAGGTTACAAGGTAAAACTGTCCTGAACATTGCTTGCTCTCACAAAGGTCAGAATGCTGCCCGTTTATAAGAACGTGGATAAGAGCTGATGTACATGAGGCTACAACCACCGTGCTTGCCACATGCCAAGTGTTCGAGAAACAGCTATTATTCTGGGGACTGGTGGTTTGAATGAGAATGACTGCCACAGGCTCATGTTTGAAAGCTTGGTTCTCAGTTAGTGGAAGTGTTTAGGAAGGACTAGGTGGTACAGCCTCAGAGGAGGTGTGTCACTGAGGGTGGGCCCTGTGGTTTCAAAAGAGCATGTCGTTTCCACTTTCCTCTCTCTGCCTCATGTTTGTGAAGATGTAAGCTCTCAGCTATTGCTCCAACATCATGCCTGCCTGCGGCCATGTTTCCTCCAATGATGGGTATGGACTGTAATCCTCTGGAACTGTGAGCCCCCAATTAAATGTTTTTTGTTGTTGTTGTTTTCAAGACAGGGTTTCTCTGTGTAACAGCCCTAGCTGTCCTGGAACTTGCTTTGTAGGTCAGGCTGGCCTTGAATTCACAGAGATCTACCTCTCCTTACCTCTGGAATGGTGGGATTCAAGGTGTGTGCTACCACACCTGGCCAACGCTTTCTTTTACAAGTCGCTTTGGTCACATGATGTTTTGTTGCAATAGGAAAGTAACGAAGACGGATTATACTGAGTCGGTTCTTCTGACTCTGAAGGTCTTTGCCTTTGCATTGACTGCAGCATCTGTCCCCAAGCGTTTGTAGATGGCCGTCAAGCATCTAGTAGGTGTGAGCAGCTCCGAATGTAGAATTTTAAGGAGCCTCACTCTGGGAGGTCCACAGGGCGCAGCCTATTGTACTACTAAAGGCCACTACTAGAAAATGACTGTGCTGGGTCTTGTTCAGATTCCAGTCTTCCTTCCTGCCATACCAGGGAGAGCTAGGGAGTCGTAGAATACCCCAGGGAGTTCAAAGGTCTCTATGAGACCCCAGAAAGCTCAAGGATTTCTGCAGGTCCCATTTGGTCATTCAGGCACCTTGTGGGCAGAATGCCTTCTTAGTATGTGGCTGGTCACGATGGTCAAAGGAAGTGGTGTTGGAGGGATGGTTCACTGGTAAAGAGCCCTTATTGCCCTTACCAAGGACAGGTTTGATTCCCAGTGCCAACATGGTGGCTTACAACCATCCATGCCTCCAGTTCCAGGGAATCCAGTGTTCTCTCCTTATCTCTTAGGGCACCAGGCATGAATGTGGTAACATAAATAGATGCAAGCAAAATACATATACATAAAATAAAATCCTAATCCCCCCCCCCCCCCCCCCCCCCCCTCCCCCCCACCCCCCCGTCTCCCCTGCAACTCACAGTTCTCTGCCTCCCAGTTGCTGGGATTAAAGGTGTGCACCCACCACTGAATGGCCAGTTCCTAAAATCTTTATAAAGGAAAAAAAAAAAAAAGGTATGTATAGAGGGTGTAGCATCTGAGCCTGTCTAAGTTAGGGTTCCTATTCCTGTGATGGAACACCATGACCAAAAGGCAAGATGGGGAGGACAGGGTTTATTTGGCTTATACTTCCACACCGTAGTTCATCATTGAAGGAAGCCAGGACAGGAATTCAAACAGGGGCAAAAAACTGGAGGCAAGAGCTGATGCAGAGGCCATGGAGGGGTGCTGCTTATTGGCTTGCTCAGCCTGCTTTCTTACAGAACCCAGGACCACCAGCCCAGGGATGGCACCACTCATAATGGGCGGCGTCCTCCCCCACCAATCATTAATTTAAAAGATGCCCTACAGCTGGATCTTATGGAGATATTTTCTCAGCTGAGGTTTCCTCTTCAGGTAACTCTAGCTTACATGTTGACAGAGAACTAGCCAGCACAAAGCCCAATATCCTCATATCACTGAGGGACAAGGGAAGTGCCGGACACATCTGATCACATAACATGCAAAAACATACATGTTTTCTATTGGATGGCCCAGTCGGCACACATCACATTATACAGCATTACTTAGGCCCTTCTTTTTTTTTCTTACTTAGTTTTTATTTATAATCATAAACTTAACTCTGCAATCCAGCTAGACTTGAAGGGGAATGTGGAAAATATGGAACCCAAAGAACTTCAGTGAGAGCAGAGATGAAGGGTGCTGTGAGCAGATGGGGCTGGGGTGCTCTCCTGAGCTACATCCAGAAGGAATGGTCTGGTGGGAAAGAAGCCCGCAAGTCAAAAGAATTATAGTTGTCCACAGTCAGAAATGGTGATCTTCTTGCTGGTCTTGCCATTCCTGGACCCAAAAACGCTCCATGGCTTCCACAATGTTCATGCCTTCTTTCACCTTCTCAAAGACCACATGTTTGCCATCCAGCCACTCAGTCTTGGCGGTGCAGATAAAAAACTGGGAACCATTTGTGTTTGGTCCAGCATTTGCCATGGACAAGATGCCAGGACCTGTATGCTTCAGGATGAAGTTCTCATCCTCAAATTTTTCTCCATAGATGGATCTGGCAGGGGTGGTGGTGGTGGTGCCAGGATTGAGACATGGAAGTTTCTTTTCAGGTGGAATGCCCACTGCTGCTGTAATTTAATTAGCAGGCCATAGGAGCAAGAGTACAAGAGCACATAGGGAGGACATATATAGTCCCAACAGTTACATTAAAAGCACTGACTTTCCAATGCCAAGGATTGATTTCTAAAACACAAGAGTCTATACAGAAGCCAGCCGGCTACAACTGGGATTCCATGTGCAATACGAGCAAAGCCACATGTATCTCATTTATCTCTAATTTTAAAATAATTCATTTTCTTGCTTGGTATACAGGTGAGCAGTGGAGAAAGCGGTGCATCTGCTATACCTGAAAAAAAGAAAAAAAAAAATCAGATGATCCTGGGGACAATCAGTTTAAAAATGGCCAAAACCAGAAGCAAATTAGGGACACCTTCTCCTACCACCTACTAAGCACAGAAGCTAAACAGGGCTTGGTGGGCAGCAGACTGGAGAGACAGACTCAGAGGTAACTAGCTCGTCTTCTACTGAGAATCAAAAGCAGCTGTCTGGCTGGTAGGACACGCTGACCACTCACCGGCGGGTGCTAAGGATTTCAATGCTTCCAAAAGGTGTGGGCTTGAGAACTTTATAAGGCACCGGAGGGGTTCTTTCCTGTCAGCCAAGATGCCGCCACTTATGTCACTCTTGAATCTGGTCTCCAGCTGTCAAAGAAAGTTTATAAATGATGGTCAGTACCAGGAGCAGCTAGGATGGTGAGAGATAATGAACAATTTACGTATTCCATTAATTCCTGCCTTCAAAAACCACACGGATTAATACAGGCAGAGCCCATTTAACTTGCTAACTGCAAAGAGTGAAAGCATCTGGTATAAGAAATACATCCAACAGAGAGTGTTGGCACTGCACTCAGCACGGTATGGACCCACAGGTGAGGCTGAGTGCCAGCACCACCCTCAGGATAGCAACTGATCCGCAGGAGAAGACAAGAGTCTGTGCTGCCCTCATGTGCCTATTACATTTTGCATCCAACATAAAAATAATAAATCTCAGGGCTGGAGAGATGGCTCAGTGGTTAAGGGCCCTTGTTGCTACTGCAGAGGACCTGGGTTAGGTTCCTACCCACATGGTATCTTACAACCATCTGTCCAGAGCTCCAGTTCCAGTGGATTCTACACAGCCGCTGGTCTCCACAGGCCATGGGCACACATCTGGTGCATTACACACATTCAGGCAAAACACTTATATGCATAGGTAAAAGTCTTGGATTTTTACTATGGAAGACTGAGGGCATATCTAAATGCTGGATGTAGTAGCACATAAGCTTATAACCCTACCTCCAGGAAGCTGAGTCATGGATTCCAAGTTTGAAGCCAGATACCATCTCAACAGCCAACTGTCCCCAAGAGCCCTTCCCACCTAACCACATCACGCAAAAGGAGCACACTGTGAGCTCCACATGCACATCATCCAGCTGAGGAAGTTATCAACAGCTCTGGGTTCATCTGTTAGTGCTCTCTTGCCCCCAGACTGGAGCAAATCTCAAACAACATAGTATTTGACCGGAAATACTTCAGTATGTATCTAAGAGGTCCATTGTCGTACATCAT
Source organism: Neodon shergylaensis (assembly GCA_025134845.1). Taxonomy (NCBI): domain Eukaryota; kingdom Metazoa; phylum Chordata; class Mammalia; order Rodentia; family Cricetidae; genus Neodon; species Neodon shergylaensis. Next base: position 8,547,315 of record JABTXL010008991.1, on the reverse strand, counting down.
TTTATTTATTTTTTTTTGCGAGATAGGATTGTACTATGAAGACCAGGTTTTAACCTCAGCCTCCCGAGAATGCAGATTGCAGCGAATGTTTGGAATGCTCATTGTTAACTTTTCAGGTGCTGGGCCGAATGTGTGTAAACACTCGTGATGTTTTGAGTAAGAATGGCCCCCATAGGTTCATATATTTGAAAGCAGTCACTAGGGAGTGGCACTATTTGAAAGGATTAGAAGGGTTAAGTGGAATGGCCCTGTCACTGGGGGTAGGCTCTGGGGTTTCAAAAGTTCATGCCAAGCCCCAGAGTCTTTCTATTTTCTTACAGATCAGGTTGTAGCTCTCAGCTACGGCTTCAGCACTGCTTACATGCCACTATGTTCCTGGCTATGAGGATAATGGATTAAACTTCTGAAACTATAAGCAAGCCTCCAATTAAATGCTTTTCTTTCGTAAGAGTTTCCTTGGTCATGATATCTCTTCATAGCAATAGAACAGTGATGACACCAGCACTCGACTCCTGAGCTATAGACACAGCCCTAAATACAAACAATTCTTCCATGTCATCAAATACCTAAGTATCATAGTATGTGACCCTAGCATTTTCCTTTCTTTTTGGAAACAGTGCCTCACTGTGGCCTGACTGGCCTGGAACTCGGGGTAGACCAGTTGCTTTGAACTTTGAGTGATTTTTCTGCCTGTGCCTCCTATACGCTCACATTTAAAAACAAAAATATTAGACAGGGTAGCTCTACCTTTGGAGCCTGTCCTCGAACTCTCTCTATAGACCCAGTCTGGCTTCGAACTCACAGATTCACCTGTCTCTGCCTCCTGAGTGCTGGGATTAAAGATGTGCGCCACCACCTGGTGTGAGTGATTCTTAAAACTTTGAGGCACTATGCTGAAATATTTATGGGATACTTACGGTCTGCAATGAATTAAATTTCTCTTTAATCTACACTTGGACTAAAGAGAAAGAAAAAGGACGAGGCAAAATGTGGCCATTGGCTAGTTAAAGTGGGCTGGTGGCATTCAGTATAATATTCTGGCCATTTCCTGAGGCTGGAGAAAATCAGGAGTGAGGGCACACCTAGTCATCAGAACACAACCACCCTAAGAGGTTGAACAAGCAAACTATCTCGCGAGTCAGTGGCTCTCCAGCTTTAGTGTATAGCCCAGAGCAGCCAGTATGCAGAAACAGATGGTGGACACAACCTCGCCCTGACTCAGAAGGAAAAGGGTGGAGCTAAGATCTGTGCTCCCTCCACATTGTGTGACTGGTTCTACCAGTTCAGAGACCACACCCTTAGGAGCTCTTTAAAGGACTTCAGTTAATACAACACAGCTAAGTGTGGTGGCCACTCCTGTGACAGGGAGGAGCAGGAGGGCCATAAGTTCAAAGCCAGCCTTGGCTACACGTGAATTTGAGGCTGTCCTAGGCTATAATATCTCGTCTGAAAAAACAATCAAACAGATGGCTGAGTGGGAAAGTGCTTGTTGCTTGAGGATTAGGACCTGAGTCTGGATCCCTAGCACCCAGACATGTCTGTGTAACCCCAACACTTGGGAGGAAGGAAGAGATGGGAGGAAGCTGGGGCTCCCTGCAGTCAGTCCAGATGAAAAAAAGCTTGAGGCTCAGTGACAGACCCTATCTCAAAGAATAAGGCCAAAAAATGGCTACACTGACCTTTGGCCTCTGTAACAAGTGAGCAAAGCTGGGTGTGCATACACATTAACAAACACAAAACTTCTCAAAACAGCATGAAAAATGCCGTCTTCCTTTAAAAACAAGTCAAACCAAAACGCCTTTGGGCCTAAGTGAGCAGATCAATGGCAGATCTTTAGTGTGTCCTGTAGCTGTAAGAAGAGTCATAGGAAACTATTTAATTGGGGCCGGGGGAAGGTATTAAGAGTAGGAGCATGGGCTCGTGCTAGGGTGACTATGACATATACTGAAGTTCTTCTAACGGTGGCCATGGGCTTGACTCCTGTATTCCTATTTGGTCACGTGGTGGGCAGCAGCACCCCTTAGAAACAAGTTTAATTTACAGTATATTTGCACCGCTGATTTTCTCCATCTGATGTCAGTGGGGCTACGTAGTAAATGTGTTTTCTCTCTTGTTTTTGTGCTTCTGAGTCACTCAGGCAAGTTTGTCACCAACTTGCTAAGTAGCCCAGGCTCGCCTTGAATTTAAGATCTTTCTGTCTCAGCCTCCTGAGTGCTGGGACTACAGGTGTGTGCCACCATACCAGCTCATCCATTCAAGTATTTACGAGCATTTACTATATGCCAAATACTGTTCTAGGTGTGCACAGGCCCTCCCCACAGGTAGCAATATACAAGCTGAGTTACTGAAGGCAAAAGCAAATTCAAAATTTCAGGATGTGTCCTTTGCTAACAGGAGAACTTACAAATATAATAAAAAGATCTATGTAACTTACATATTTGTTACATAAAGCTGATAAATGAAAAAGGAATAGGTTTTGGACACGTTTTCCAGTTAAGACTTCTGTACCTCAAAAAAAAAAAAAAAAAAAAGAAAAAGAAAAAAAAAGGCACTAACTTGCAGTGCTGTTTACTGTGCCATCCTACCTTATACTGTGCAAATTCCAGCTGTGGCTGGGAATAAGTTCCAAATGTCTCCTGAGTGACTTTTTGAATTCTTTCTTTTTCTTCTGTGTTTTCAAGAATGATGTTTGAATCCACTGTGGATGAGAGTTCGGATTGAGACACCATTAGAAATACACCTAACCCCATACTTCTTCCCATCGTTAACTTGCAGACGATTTGTGTAGCTCAGATATGCTCCCTGTCCCTTCTTTTTATTGAAATAAAGCCATTCCACAGAACAGCTGGAGAGCACAGGCTGACAAAAGGGAGTAAGAAATAACTACAGTGCCATGACACTGTCTGGGTCCTAATACACTTTCTGTGTAGTTACCATGAATAATTTTCTATCGAGTTTCTTTACTTAACATGGCACCCACAGCACGTCTTATGCCTCTGGAGTCTGTGCTCTCTTCCAAACATGGGTTCTGTTTTCTTCCACTGTTAACCTGAGCTTCGGTTTTCTGAGTTTTCTGAGACTCGGGTTCTCTGAGTGAGTAGCCATGCCACCACGTTATTCTAGACCTGACATATCCAGCTCACTAAGAGCATGAAACCATGGGCTCCACCTCGGACAGACCTAGCTCTGTGACCCTTCTTGAGACCCAGTGGAGAGTGTCTCTTCACAGGCCAGCTGTCAACACTGGCGTGACAGTCACATGTAAACGTTGTGTCTGCTGCTGGGCACGAAAGGCCCTCTCTATGACTGCCAGCCATCTATGAACTCTGAAGAACACCTGTGCTAGCATGGCTTTCTGCCCCCAAATACTTAAGTCTTGGTTTTTCTGCGGTATGAACCAGATCTGCAATGTGGTCCTAGCACAACTGCTTTACTGTGGAGCAGCCACCTGAAAGGCAAAGGTGCCCTTCCCAACCCCAGCTGTTTCAAAGCTCACATACAATTCACGTCTAGTCCAAAGCTTCCTTCCTGCAGAGGCACTGTGGTGTTGTGGCTGTCAAAGTTCTAGGAGAAAGAAAAAGTGAACATGTTGGGATACATAGATATCAAATGGTTCTAAGATGTAAAGTGTTAAATCATTATTTTTTTTGTGTGTTTTTTTTTGTTTGTCTGTTTGTTTTTGTTTTTCAAGACCGGGTTTCTCTGTAGCTTTGGAGCCTGTCCTGGAACTTGCTTTATAGACCAGGCTAGCCTTGAACTCAAGAGATCTGCCTGCCTCCGCTTCCCAAGTGCTCTGGAATTAAAGGTGTTACCACTACTGCTTGGAAAATCTTATTTATTTATTTTTTTTAAAAAGAGGTCTTATATTGTATATTCTTACTTAGTAGAAAGAAACAATGGTTCTGCCACAGGCTAGCTAAACTGAGCATAGTTCTTAGGACGGTAAGCCGTGCTGCAAGGTTGCTTTAGGAACTGACGGAACAGTGCGCCTTGTGCCGAGGATGCAGTTCAGTGGTAGAGAAATCTGCCTAGCAGATGTGAGGTCTTGGGTTCATCCCCAGGACCTTATGAAACAAAATCACCTCAAGGTGCTGGGGTGGCACAGAGCCAGAGGAATGGAAGACAACCCTGACATCTTGGCGTCAGCACTGTGTCGTCAGACCCTGAAAAACCTCTCAGGGTCCTCTAGGAAAGATAACTTTGCCACCATGAGCCCACATTTCTCGATCCTTTCTATTGCATCTCCCTTGAGGGAGTGACCGCTTCTCCAGCTGGTGGCTAACAATGTGAACTCTCTCAATAATGCTGTGGTTGGACAGCAGTTGATGTCTATTTGGCAGGAGGGTAGAGGGCTGACAAGGAAGGGGCAGAGAGGGAGAAAGCCATCATCTAACTTCTTAGGAGGTCAACATGGTAGCTCAGGTTTGCAATCCCAGCACTTGGGAGGTAGAGGCTTCAGCTAAGTAAAGAGTTTATGGTCAGCCTGGGGTATGTGAGATCCCATCTTAAAATCCCCAATAACAAATAAAAGTTACTTTCTTTTTTAAAGGGAAGAAGCATTTATTTTGGCTCACAGTTAAAGGTTCCCGTCTAAAGTGGCTAGCAATACACTGAGGCAAAAACACCTTCAAGTTTCTACCCTTCCCCTCTTAGGATTCAGGCATCATGCTGGCTTGTCCCATCACCTGGCAGGACACACTCAGGCAGTACCCTGGCCAGCCCAGGTTCTACGGCTGCTACATAGTCACTTTGTAGTCTGTATGCAGGTGCAAAAGGTCCCTTTAAGAGACAAGTTCTGCACATTCCTTCTCTCTCACCCCACTTTACCCTTCTCTCAATAAACTCCGTGCTCAAGCTCTGTCTACAAGGTGTAGTTGTCTCCTGCCCGCTGTGAGACCTCTGGCTCTCGCCTGCCAAGGTCACCAAGGTCCATTTCCCAGTTTTACAACATTCCCCTAAAGAGTGACTTGTAGACAGCTGTTCTTTCTCTCCCTAGAACATAACACACAGCATACATAACCTTTTTTTTTTTTTTAAATATTTATTTATTTATTATGTATACAATATTCTGTCTGTGTGCATGTCTGCAGGCCAGAAGGGGGCACCAGACCTCTTTACAGATGGTTGTGAGCCACCATGTGGTTGCTGGGAATTGAACTCAGGACCTTTGGAAGAGCAGGCAATGCTCTTAACCACTGAGCCATCTCTCCAGCCCCCCATACATAACCTTCTTAAGGAAGCCCATTCACCTAGAGAATATGAACATGCACAAACACTTGCCATGTGCAGAAGAAAACTTAAGACCACAAGGGCAGACCCGTCCTTGTCAGGAAATGGAACCACCACATGCAAACATTTCATCATTTTATCCTGGACAGGAGGCCCCACCCCTTTCTGAGGAGCGCTAGGCAGCTTATGGTTGTTGGGGGAAAGAAGTTGAGTTGGTCTGTGGTGTAGCCAATGTGGGTGCTCTTGCTCTAGGAAATAACACCACACCCCTACTCATGCAAGCAGCCCTAATTAAATGCAGTGGGCTCAAAAGAACCCCTACCAGCCCCATGACAGTAGGAAGGGGACTTGTTGGGAAGAAGAGGTTCAGGGGGGATGGGGAAGGGGATAAGAGGATGATGGGGAACAATATGATCACAGTACATTATATATGTATGAAATTGTGAAAGATTAAAACAAACATGAGCAAAGTGAAGGGAGGGAAAGCTTCATCTACTCATCTCCAGGCCGAGCTGGGAGTGGCTGGTGCCACCTGCTCAGTGTGCAGATAGTCAAGGAACACTCGACTTTAAAGAACTGCTGACTGGCTCACCTGATTATACTCTCTAAAAACGATAGCCTTGAGCGAGTCCAGGTGCCGGCTTCTCAGATTCAGGTGCACCATCTGATGGTGTTTGCTCGCAACCTTCAGGGCCTTGGAGGGAAAGGAGCAAGACTGTTAGGGCTGCACGTGGGTCTGCACGCACGCACGCACGCGCTCCAGCTAAGAATGGAAAGCGCATTGTGCGGAAGCTCAGTGCACACCTGGGATCCCAGCCCTCGGGAGGCTGCAGCAAGGGTGAGCCTGGCTAAAAACAATGACTCCCCCACCCCTCACAAGTGAAAAGGAATTTAAGAAATTTAATCCTATCACCTGTTACTCACTCTTTGGGACCCTAATGTCCACTGCTGACAGTGGAGTATGTGGTGCTTTGGCAGATAGGTGTGTGGGAAGCAGGCAGCCAACCACAGCGCTGCTCACCTGCACCATGCTCAAGCTCGAGCTCTGGGAGAACTCTATTAGCTCTGTGCTAACAGGGGGCATAGCAATGACTAGGCCAACTTTGGGAAAGAAGCTAGGATACCTGTAATACCAAAGTGTGGTTTGAATAAGAAAGGCTCGCACAGGCTCATATGTCTGAATGCTTAGACCAGCCAGTAAAATGTGTGAAAGGTTAGAAGGTGTGGCCTCGTTGCAGTAGATGTGAGAAGTGTGTCCCTAGGATGGGCTTGAGGTTTTAAAGCCCATGTCCCAGTCTCTCCCCCCTTTCCCCTTTGCCTTTGGATCAGGATGTAGCTCTCTCTCCACTTCCAGTCCATGTGTGCTACCTGCTCCCCAGCATGGTGATAATGCTATATCTCTGGAACTAGAAGCCAGTCCCCAATGAAATACTTTCTTTTCGTTGAAAAGAACTGCCTTGGTCATGATGCCTCTCCACAACAGCAGAACACTAAGACACAAAGGTAGACCCCCTGAAAAAGAGAGGGGCCACCTCTGACACAGGTAATATCTTTGGGTACACGCGTGTGGAAAGCGGTCACAGCAGCTAATTGCTGTTGGAAGGCAGATAATGGAAGGACAAACAGCACTATTGGGGACATTGACGAAACAGCTTTGGAAGGAGACAGCTACTACTTGGGGTGAACAGAGCAGGAAGAAGGGGCGGGGTTTTGATGACTCCCCTTTGAGACTTCTGAACTGCTTACATTTGTTCTCATATTAAGCATGCATTACTTTTACATTAAAAAAAACTAGATCAAGCTATTATCTTCTGTCACATTTCCACTGTAGGCAAGAGTCTTACTTAGAAGAACGGGAACTAAGTTACTTTACACTAAATCTTACCAGCGTTTATACTTATGTGGGCCTTTGAGATAAGAGCACCGAGTGCTCCAGCTGCTGGAATCTGTTCCCTACCTGATGGAGAAGGGGTACAGTGCTCTTCAGAGGGCAGGTAGAAATGAAGGCATATGGAGTCTGGGGATAGTACACCACAAAAGTGGGTTTGTACTGGTTTGGTTGTGAATGTTGTGTTCCCCAGGCAACCCGAATCCACACAGCATTCTTCTGGTCGACTCTGAAGTTGACTGAAACCTTATAAAGAAAAGATTTAAGCTTTCTGATTAGATCTCACCGTGGCACCAACTCACTTTATAAATCAGGTTAGCCTCGAACTCACAGAGATTCTCCTGCCTCTGCCTCACTGAGTGCTGGGATAAAGACGTGCACCACCACTGCCCGGGCTTGAAACAAAGTTTTAAAAAAAATTAAAAAATGATCTATCTGGCTGGGCAAACCTTTATTGCCAGCCTTGGGAGGCAGAGAAAGGCAGATCTGAGTGAGTTCTATCCAGCTAGGGCTACATAGTGAGATTCTATCTCAAAAACAAAACAAACAGAAGGGAAAGGGTGTTTTTCTATGAAGCCTTTTTAGTATCGCTGGCTAGCACACTTAGTGTCCCTGCAATTCACAGCAGGATTTCTGTGTGGCAATGAGCTCGGAGTACACTGATCCTGATCATTCTTCCACACGCGTCTTAGCAGCTACAGCCACTTAGGAATGTGGCAGCCCATGAGGTTCTGCATGGTATCCATGTCACAGCCAGCCATCGGTCTTTCTAAACTTGCAGCTATGACTGTACTTGCTCGGACTTTAATAGCCACTGCTAGGCCATCAGCAAGCTCCAGTCCACTTTTCCTCTGGGCCCTGACCCAGGAGAGGAGAACCCGAAGAGAGGACCAGCTGGCTTGCTGTTTCTTCACTCTGGGATCTTACTCCAGGAAAAGCAGGTGCTTATGCTGTCTGCTGGCTCAGAACAAACTCTGCCACTCAGCACTGGGCTGCCTCTCCCTGTCTGGGCCGTGGGTTTGCAGAATGGTGTCTCATCCCCTGGTGAGCAGTGGAGAACTCAGTGGCCCCTACTGGCTGGAACAACAGAGGGTCTTGCTCTGGGTGCCTTCGCTTCCCATTGCAAAAGCCAAAGTGACTGGTGGCCAACAGCTGAGCCACTAGCCACATGTGGACATGTAATGGGAATTCATTCAGTAAGTTTAAAGATTCATTCGCTCAGTCACAACAGCCACGTATCAGGTCCTCATGTGGCAACCAGCTGTGTGCCGGACATTGTCAATAGAGGAAGCTTCTACCACGGCAGAGTTCCCATGGGCAGTACTGCTCCTATAGAGCAGTGGGATGGGCAGGTAAGAGAGGGAAGGTTTTGTAATATTTCCGTTTGTTGAGGTAATGACATATTATTCCTCTCCTTCCCTCATAGCACTAAACTGAATTTTGTAGAAATCCAAGAGGATCATTTTCTTACATTTTTTAATGCTCTCTGAAGAATTTTCTTAAAGGAACTTTGGAACTGTTTCATGTCAAAAAGGTCGACATCTTCACCTGTCAGTACAGAGAGAAAGACAAAGAGGTTAAGGGAGCCACACTATCTTCATCCTGTGCATCCCAGAACAGTAATGGCCACACCACACATGCCCGAGCGCCAGGGGATATGAATGAGCAATAGTCAAATCGCAGACTGCGAGGCTGGGTGTGGAAGCATATCGCCATCACCACACCACTCTGGAACAGTGGTTCTTAGCCTCCCTGATGCTGTAACCCTTTAATACAGTTCCTCTTGTGGTAAAATTATGTTCGTTTCTACTCATAACTGTAATTTTGCTACTGTTATGAATCATCATGTTTTCAATGGTCCAGGCAACCCCTGGAAAAGGGTCATTTGACCCCACAAAGGGGTCTTGATCCACAGGTTGAGAACCACTACTCTGGAGGGAAAGGCAGGAAAACCACCACAAGTTCAAGACCAGCTTTATCTATGCAGTAAATTTAAGGCCAGGCTAGGCTACATAGTGAGTTCAAGACCAGCTTTGTCTACATAGAGAGTTCTAGACTAGCCTATGCTACACAGGGATACAGTGATTCACAAACAACAAAACAAAACCCTCCAACAAAAAGACCACATTTGCTCCTCATTTTTAAATTGCCAAAATATCAAATTCAAACATTCATTTTAAAGTGGAAAACATTACCTGGTTCTTTACTCATCTCAAAGACATCCCAGAGCTTCTTGTGCCGATGAACTTGAGTATCTAAGAGAGAAGGGCTCACAGCTCAGTGCTGTGTGTTAGGACCTTGAGGTGTATGCTGATAAACACAATCGTGTTTTTAACCAGTACGGATGCATTAGATGGCACCAACAGTTGTGAACACAGTGTACTTTGTGGGTCTCCTTCCTACCCTCCCACAAATACATATTGTTAATATTATAAAGTAACAGCAACCCAAGAACAGGGTTACGCAGCTATGAAATTAAAGTGCAAACTTATAAAACCCAAACCATAAAATTTAAATGGAGGAAATTTACTGCAGCAAACAAATGCTAATTACTCAATTCAACATAGATAATCCAGTTCAGTTTTGGTGTTTATCATTATTTTTTGGCAAGTCTTTGGTTGTTTTAATTTAGATTTTAAATGGGCAGAGGTATGCTCTGTATATGGAGGTTTTCCCTGAATTTATATCTATGTATTATATGACTGACTGCCCACAGAGGCTAGAAGAGGGCAGAGTCCTTGGACTGGAGTTACAGATGGTTGGAAGGTGCCATGTGGGTGCTGGGAATCAAGCCTGGGTCTTCTGGAAGAATACCAGGTGTTTTAATAGCTGAGCTATTAAATCTCTTCACCCCACATTTGTCATTTTTAGATATCTTTGTCACACAAAACACAGCATACACTCACAGGACCGAAGACTCTGACAACAGGGTTACGGCAGGTTGGCTGGTCGTGAGGCCTGAGACCTCTGTTCCTTAACCACCTCATTCCCCAGCCCAGCCCACTCTTTCCTCAGCAGCAACTACTCAATGGCTTACTCTGATTACACCCATGCTGCCCCTGGTTCTCTCCATGGCGTTGTGAAGATGAGGGCCTTGGTCAGTGCTGTGGCCCAGGCTAAGCCTGCCTGCGTAAAGCACTCAATGCATGCATGTGGAATACGGCAAGGCTGCGTGTGTGACACAGAGGATGCCCTTCAGGAGATGCGAAGAGCACCTGAAGGAGAAATGGGACCTAGGGGTTCAGCAAGCTCAACTCTTTCCCTTCATCCTGGATTGAAGGGATGCCCCGTGCTGACCTCCTTCTGTGTCCTCACCTCAGATCAGGCTTTCTGAACTTGAAGGGGATATGGGCCCAGCACTCAGGGTACCATCAACTTCAGCATCAATGTTCTCCATGTGTCTCCCTAGGTAGAACATCGTTTCCTTTCCTGGGCCCGCATGTCTCCATTACTGGCCCCTATTTCTCTTCATGGCAACGGGCCTGGCAACAGATCACTGATTGATTGGTTTTATCTGCAGCAGGTGTCAAAAGGCAAGCATGATGTCTGTCCCCAAAGTGTTTTTTTCTGGCACTATTTATCTGGTTCTGTGTTGCTAATTTGTCTCAGAATAAGACTGGTGCAACAGAAAGGTAGAACTTTGCTCGCTCCGTTGCCTATCACATAGAAGGTGAACATCTAGGACTCAGATACAAAGCTTTCCCTGTAACAGGCACATGCTAGCCTCGCCCCACCTGTGAAGGATGTGATATACTGGCACCTGGAGCCTCTACTTCACAGCGGGGAGGGCTCCTAGCTCATGTGTAGGGGCGAGAGTCCTGCAAGTTCAACCCACTTGTCTTTGTCCCCTCATAGGCATAAGCCCCTTCCATCCCTTGGCCCTCTACCCTCCTCTGCACCCTGACTGCCACCTCCCGTGGGCTACTACCCTCCCCTTCTTCTACCTCTCCAGACGATCTCACAGGTGTCTCAATTCTCTTCCCCTCTGGTCTCTCTTGTGCCATAACCAGCATGATCTCTCAAAAACAAGCACCTAATTTTTTTTTTTTTGGCTCATAACCTATCAAGGACTGACATAATTCTTTGGATAGAGGTTGAGAATCTTCTAGTGGCTTCCAAATCTCTGAACAATCTCAATGCTCCCTTCCACTGGAGCCCAGCTTGTGCCTTCTCTTGCATGGCTGTCACTCTTCTCCCATCCCATACCCATCAGTTTCCTCCTCCTCAACTTCCCTCTCCCTGGCTAGTGCTAGCTCATTCTATGGCTCTCAACTTGAAAACCATCTTCTCAAGGAAGTTTCCTTCCATGATCACTGAAAAAGTGCTCTGTGCTCTCATAATTTCTTAATTCTCCTTCACACACTCGTTACCATTGAGATCGGTACTGTGAGATGGGCTGATCAACCTCTCCTCAGCTAGACCTCAGTCTCCATAGTTTGTGAATTAACTGGGCAGTGGTAGCACACGCCTTTAATCCTAGAACCTGGGAGGCAGAGGCAGGTGGATCTCTGAGTTCGAGGCCAGTCTGGTCTACAGAGCGAGTTTTAGGACAGCTTCCAAAGCTACAGAAAAACCCTGTCTCGAAAAAAGAAAAAAAAGATTGAATCACTGGCTCTGCTCACCAAGCCTCAATGGATCCACTTTTTTTAACTTTTATTTTATGTGTATGAGTGTATGTCTACAGTCATGTAAGTATATAATGTGTAGGAATATAGAGGCAAGAAGATGTTGGAACTTCTGTAACTGGGGTTGGAGACAGTTGTGAGCTGCTATGTGGATCTTTGGAACAGAACTCAGGTAACAAGAACTCCAATTACCGATCTGTCCCTCCAGCCCTGGGTCCACCTTCAAGCTCAGTTAGCAGCTAATGACAGGAAATGAGGGAAACTAAATCGGAGGCAGATTCAGCCACAGCACAGCTGGAAGAAAGCTGACAGAGATGACTTTTTGACACACTTCCAGTCATACAGTCAGTTAATGTGTGTCGTTTATTTTTCTGTCAACCTGACATACGCTAGGGACATCTGAGAAGAGGGAACCTCAATTGAGAAAATGCAGCGCTAGACTGGCCTGTCAACAAGCCTATGGGGCATTTTTCTGGACTGATGATTGACATGAGATGCTCTAGCCCACTGTGGGTGGTGCCACTTCTGGCAGGTGTCCTCTATAAGAAAGCGAACTGAGTAAACCATGAGGAGTAAGCCAGCAAGTAGCATTCTTCCATGGTCTTTGCTCCAGTTCTTGCTTTCAGGTTCCTGCCTATTTGAGTTCCTGCTCTGAATTTCAACTTCATGATGGACTAAATACCATAAGCTGACATAAAGTGACCTTTTCCTCCCCAAGTTGCTTTTCATCATGGTTTTTATTCCAGAAATAGAAAGAAAATGAGGACAATATATAATGACAACAGATTAATAAGAACCTGGCTCTGGGGCCAGAGAGACAGCTCGGTTGGTAAAGGCGGACAAGCCAGGCAACTGAGTTTGACCCCTGGGGTTCTCCAGGTAGGAGAGAACTGACTCCAGCTACTTGTCCTTGATGTCCACTGTGTGCTACAGCACTTGTGTGTCCCTCGCAATAAATGACATGTAAGAAACAACCCCTAACCCGGGAGACCACTCCTGTTCCAAGTGCTTGGCTTGCACTTCCATTTGACCCTGACCCGGACCTTATTTGATTATTACCATTATTATACAGATTTGCCAAAAGGAAATACCAAGGCAGGCAATGTGAGCCACCATCCCCTAGCACTTACAGGGAAGCAATGATGGAGCCATAAAACCAACCCAAGCAGTCTGTGTCCTTAAATTTTAAAAAGTGAACATTGAAGATGAAAAAAAAATCTAAGAAATATCAAGAAATGAGAAGCTGTAGTGCATGATGGCTTCTCTGGGGCACACGCTCAAATGTGCAACAAAGCAAAGTCCAACAAAGGACACTTCATGCTCACGGTGAGCCAGTTCCTGTTTCTAAAGGTCCTGAAAAGCAGGGACTGCCCACTCCATGTCCACTGACTTAGGTGGAGTCTGAGGGTCAGAGAGGAGACACAATTCAGCAGGAACACTAGATCCGCCAGTGAGACAGCAGGGATCTGGTACCAGGCGTCTCAACTCTAGATTCGCTTATTTTTATGTGTATGGGTGTTTGCCTGCATGTGTCTATGTACTATATGCATGCAGTGTCCTGCAGAGGCCAGAAGAGGGCATCACATCCATGCAACTAGAGTGCTAGGTGGTTGAGTCACTATGTGTGTATTCAGGTCCTCTCCAAGAGCAGCCAGTGCTTTTAGTTGCTGAGCCACCTCTCTAGACCCTAGAATCTGCAGTAATATAAGAAATTCCTTCTGATAAAACAAAATTCCAATATGTAAAGGCAAACCCCCCAAACTTACACACGATGTCTAAGAGGGCCATGTCATCAAGAGTTGCATTCTTCCCCTGAAAGAAAGGGTGAACTGGTCAGGAAATGAGGCACCTGGTCTGCTGCTAATCCCCTTAAGCCTATTTTAGGGCTGGCGAGAACATTCTATTCGCATGCCTGAAGTACTGTTTTGATAATCTATCTCCGATCTACACTCTCCTATTAACCAGTCACACCTTCAACTTTTGCATCAGCCCACATTCTCCTGAAACTCACTCCACATTTATCACTTAACTTTTAGATTTTTGAAACATTCAAAATCCAGATGTGGGGGCTCACAGCTGTGATCCCAGTACTTGGGATGCAAAAGCAGAATTGCAATGAATTTGAGGCCAATCAGGACTACAGAGTGAGGCTCTGTCTCAAAGCAAAACAACCACTCTTGAGCATACACTAAACTGCATACAAGCTGTGGCTTGCATGTGAAATGTCCCCACAGGTGCCCACGGTGAGCATCTGGTCTCCAGTAGGTCGTGCTGTTTGGGGGAGGGTGGAGCCCAGTGGAGGAAGCAGGTCACTGGGAGTGGCGCCATGAGGTTCTGGCCATACTTCCCGCACACTGGGTGTCCCTGCAGCCTGACCAGCCCATGAGCTCATGGACTGAACCCCCAGGAATGTGACCCTAAACAAACACTTTCTTGCTGACATTGCTTTTGTCAGGGCATTTTATCACCGCCACAAGTGAGACAATATACTTAAATATTTCAGATGTGGCCATAAACATACTTACGAAGCCACTGTTGGGTCAATGTGTTGGACACGCCCAGCAACTTCCACGCCCAATCTCCCCCTGCCTCTCACTCCTATCCTTTTCTGTCCTCACTTCTCTTCCTCCCAACCTTTGCTGAGCAGCTACAGATCCTCCTTCTGTCACAACATTTGTATTTCCTAGTTTTATATGAATGTGAACATAAGGCTGGATTATTTTCTGATCTGGCTTCCTTTACTCAGCATACTTATTTTGACACTTAGCCATATTTTGCATCTATAGTTCAATTCTTTTTTATTGCTAGTGGTTTTCTGTTATGGGAATATGATACAATTTGTTCCTTACCCATAGATGGACTTGGGTTGTTTCTAGGTTTTAGCTTTGATAAACACTGTGCTAGTATACGTGTCTTTTTGTGGATATGCATGTGTTTTCATTTCTCTTGAGCAAATGCCTGGCAGTGGAATGGCTCAATCTATGGTGGCAAATGTTTAGACTTTTAGACAAACTGTCAAGGGCTGGGAAATGTAGCTTGGGGTAGAGCACTTACTTTCTCAGCATGTATTAGACTCTGCCTTCAATCCCAAGCACTAAAACACAAAATAAATGCTGGGCTTGAGGTACAAACAGCTCAGCAGACAGCCTTTGCTTAGCAGGCACCAGGCCCTGGGTCCAATGTACAGCACCAGAAAGAGAAAAAAATTCCATCTATTCCAAATAGGTATGATCAGTTTGCCAACCCTAGCCATCCTAATGACCATATTTTGTAACTTTTTTTTGCATTTATCTGATGACTAGGGATTCTGAACACTTCTTTGTATGCTTATTCCATCTGTATGTTTTCTCTGGGGAATTGTCTAACCAAATCTTTTCTGTGTTGAAAAAATATTTTTAATGTGAATGGCTGTTTTGCCTGCATGTATGTCTGTGCATCATGTGTGTGCCTGGTGCCCTAGAGGCTAGAAAAGGGTATACGATCTCCTGGAATTGGAGTTACAGATGGCTGTGAGCTGCTGCGTTGGTGCTGGGAATGAAATCAGGCATTCTGGAAAAGCAGCTGGGGTTCTTATCCACTGAGCTAAGTTTTTTTCTTATTACTGACTCTTGAGACTTTCTAACATATTTTAGCTGCAGGTCTTTTACAGGCCAGGGTTTGGGAATAGTCTGTGGCTTTTTTAAATACCCCTTTTCAAAGAAAAAAATCGATCAATTCTACTAGGTTATCAACTGTTTTTTCTTTTATGAACCACCTTTTCGATGGTCTAAGAAACCTTTGCCTAGTCCAATGACACAAAGATTTCTGTCTGTTTGTCTGTCTCTCTGACATATTTTATGGTTGTAAGTATTACATTTGGATCTTGGATCTATTTGAGTCTTCTTTTCTTTTCACAGTAGAGGGATGGACTGAACTTGTCTTTTTTCTTCCTGTGCAGTTGCCCTTGCATTCATGATGCAGCCCAGGCTTCACCTGAACACTAGACATCCCTACCTTGGCTTTCATAGTTCTGGGACTGAACAGATGCAGCGCCTCGACCAGCAGAGGTGTTTTTGCATATGAGCATCCAATTGTTTTAGCCAGGCTGTTGGAAAGATTGTTCCAGTCAGGCACATGCCTTTAATTCCAGCACTCAGGAGGCAGAGGCAGAGGCAGGTGGACTTCTGTTAGTTTGAGGCCAGCCTGGTCCAGACAGAGTTCCAGGACAGTCAGAGCTGTTACACAGAGAAAACATGTCTTGAAATAAACAAAACAAAACAAAAAAACAGTTGGAAAGAATGTTCTTTCTTCCCAGAATTGTTTTTTGTACCAGTGCTTAAAAAGATCCATTAACCATATTTACATATTGGTCTAACTTTATTCTATTGATTAATTTCTTTGGCTGATATTTTCAACACTGTTACCTCACACAGCAGAATTATTTCCTGGGCCAGAGATTCCTTCCTCTGCCTCAAGTTTATGGTCTCCAGCTGGTTTTCGGGCAGAAAGTCCCAGGTTTTTAGGATGGTCTTTATTGCATGCAAGGGTATTTTCAAGATGCTCCTCCGGAGAAACTCGGCAACATTCTCATCCATCTTTCTGGCCCTGATACAAGAGGAGCACAGTCATGTATTAATCAAGTTCAGAAACCTCAGTGTGAATTGCTTAGTATCCTACTTAACCCAGGGTTTGTTAGGTTTACCTTTTCTCAGTGGTCTGTATTATTTGAGAATGCAGAATTTAATTACTCTTTAAGCTGCATTGACATATGGTCTCATGTAGCCTACGCTGGGCTTAAACTCAGCTTGTGGCTGAGGATGACCTTGAACCATTAAAAAACTATATAATACATTCGTGTGCCCGTACGTATCTCCGCACATAGATGTGTGTGTCTGAGGAGGCCAGAGGTGCCAGATTCCCTGGAACTGGAGTGATAGTTGGTTATGAGCCACCTACCATGGGTCGTTTAGAACAGCAAGTGCTCTTAACTGCTAAGCCACCTCTGCTGCCTGACCTTCAACTTTTTGATCCTTCTGTCTCTACTTCCCAAGTGTGGGATTATACAGTGAGTCACTGCTGGGTTCTAGTCAGTGACAGGTCAAACCTAAGGCTTCCTGCATGCCAGGCCATACCCTACCAACTGTGCTATACCCACATCCCAAAATCCACATCCCCAGTCCCAGTTGACTGTATTTTTAAAAGGCACTGAAAACCAAAGCATGGTTTAGAATGAAAAAAAAAATAGCTGAATTAAGGTCGTGAAAATGGAGTATCATTTGCTGTATTGTTTAGTTATGAGACTGTTTTTCCTTAAAGGTCAAAACCAAAACCTTCAGCATGGTCTACAAGACCATGTATGACCTGGCCCTTGCTTCCTTCCTTCTGCCTACCTCTCCCTCATCTTCTTCGTTTCTACTCGTGGATTTGAGGATGGAATTCTGAGCCTTCCCTGAGGCACATACTCTACGACTGAGCTATTTCTCCAGGCCCACCTCTTCAGCTACACCGTGTCTCAGTTCCTGTAAGACTAAAGGATCCTTCTGGGGATGGGGCATTGTATTTGCAGCAACCCTTAGCTAGAAGGTTCTTGCTGTAATTCAGCCCTCAGCCTAGTCTCTCCCCGGAAACTTATTGCAACCATCTAATAAAGTTATTTTACGACCTTCCAGTGCTTACTGTCTTTACAGAGCCACCTGCCATCAGCTTTATTATTTTATCACAGCTACAATAATTTTTTTGTGTGTGCTCAAGACAGGGACTATGTTTGCCTTATTCATTACTTTGTCAGTAACATCTACAGCACTGTTACTGTCCTGGCAGGAGTAAGGTCATTCTAAGGAGAGTCCCTTTTGAGACAAGAGATACCAAGAAAATGCAACTCATCCAGGAACACAATGGCAGAAGGAAAGGCAGACACCTGGGGCCGGCAGAGGTGCTTTCCTGGCAACTTGTCAGTCACTCCTGCAGGAGAGACTGACACCAGGACACACTGGCTCAGAGATGGGCAGGACCACACCATGACCAGGACTACTGAGTTGTATATAGCTGCTGCTCTCTGTTTAAACGTCTGTCTCAAGTCTGGACACCAGAGGTGAATTTGGTGGGGGTGGATCACCGGGCCTCTTTGTTCTTTCCAGTGTGGTCACACTGGATAAATCTCATTTCTCTGATTTTCATTGTGACTTGTCCTGTTAATTGGCATAGTGAGGATGGCCACTGAGCCTAGCTTGTTAGGGCTGCCCGGACCGAGGCTCTGATCTTAACAATTTCTTTTCTTTTTTAAAATTTATTATCTATACAGTGTTCCACCTGCATGCATGCCTGCAGGCCAGAAGGGGGCACCAGATCCCACAACAGATGGCTGTGCACCAACATGTGGTTCTGGGAATTGAACTCAGGACCTCTGGAAGCGCAGCCAGCGCTCTTAACCTCTGAGCAATCTCACCAGCCCGACCCTAACAATTTCAGTGCCTGTCAATCAAGTCATCCAGGGAGTCCAGTCAAGGGCCATCTCATATGCACTTGACAAATGCCTGAAGGACGAAGGATGGATACTTCCCCTAAGCACAATGGGTATGGCAAGGATTTGGGGTTCATAGTCTGTCAACTATCAAGCCAACACTTCATTCACGAAGAACATCTAGGAGGGCTTTCGTGGGCACTGATAAGGAAAACGGGGAGGGTATATACGAAGCAGACATCTCTCCCATCCCCGTACTAACCAGGCTTGACCCTGCTAAATCAGGCGAGGTCAGGGCATTCAGGGTGGGGTGCCCAAAAGATGAGATATAACATTCCTTAGCACTTTTGAAGATTCTTAATTCTGAGTGGCTTGCAGAATGTCATTCCTAGAAGAAATGACAGAAAGGGCGTAAAATATCGGCAAAGTTAGCAAGCCCTTGAGTGAACGTTTCCCCTGGAACTGTGTCAACTCCTATCTTCTGGCGCTTTACCACACTAGGTGCTATGACAGTTGTTGAATATACAGGTGACAGAAAAGATCCCTCGTGAAGCAATCCATTAGACGCGCAGGGAGCATAAGGAGTAAACCAACAGGATGTATGGACGAAAAACACGCAACGCAAGGGCTAGAGAGCCAAAGCCCCGATGGAGCCCTGCGTCTCAAAGCAGAGCCACCTTCCTGCAGACAGAGCTGTAGATCGCAGCGCAGACCCCAAGCGGCACGTAAAGTCCCGCCCCACTCCGGGCGGACGTGACGCCACGGGCGCGCCTCACCGCCCTGTTGCTCTAGACTCGGGCTCCACTAGTCTCAGGCCAAGGTCCCGCGGCGGTACTGCGCCGTGACAGGGCCCCGGTAGAGGACTGGGGGCTGGCTCTCTTAGTCCTCTCTCCACCCTCCGGGTCCCAAGGCGCGTCGCTGAAGCCTACCTGGCCTGTCCACATCGCCCGGCGCGTCTGCAACCCTTCCCGCCGCGGCGCTTTCGAAGCCGCCAATGGCTGCTCGGGCCCCGCCCACCGGGCCAGGCCTCCGCACTGCTCCCGGTGTATGGTGGGGACGCGGTAGTGGGCGCGCCCGATGAGAAACGCGTCAGTCCCCAGAGTCGCTCTACTCAAGGTCAGGATCAGGTAAATAAAGGCGCCTTCTGTCTAGAATCCCTCCTTGTAGTCCGCGTTGTCTGCTGCCCACACCGAGCGTGGTGAACCAGCCCTTGATTTCCCCTTAGTCTCGAACAGTGGCTCGATCCAGGCGGGGCGGTGCACTCCGGGCGGCGCATGCGCGGAGAGGCGGGACAGGGCCGTCCACTCGGCGGAGCTGCGTGCTCTGTGTCCGTGACTTTTCTCAGTATTTCCCGTGGGGGCCAAGCGGCGGTGAGTGTCGGGCGGTCCTCAGCTTTAGGGCCTCTGGGAGCCTGCGGCTCGAAGACACGGCTCTTCGAGTTCCCACGCCGCTCTAGGCGAGATGCCGAGGGGGCTGGGGTGCACCCACGTCCTTGTCCTTGGACCTTGGCTGGGGACACTCGGTTGGTGAGCCGCGGCCGTGACCCTTTACGGAGTGTGACAGCTCGCGGCCGCTCTTGGCTTTGCGATCTGGAGCACACGCCTTATAGAGTGCGCGTCCCCTGTCTCAGCGCTTTTTGACACTCGTCTAGGGATCTGCCTGCAGAAACGGGCATCTGATAGTGTGCGTTTTAGCTGCCCTGAAAGTTCTTGTACAGAAAAATCAATTAACTGGTTGGTGATGAAGGTATCCACAAGGATCTCCACGGTACGCTGGGCAAGGAAAGTTACGTTTCGTGTCCATTTTATAGGCTTCGAGGACCATTGTGATTGTGTTTTCACAATAGATGTATATAGAGTCGAAATATTAGAAACCTCTGCTAAAATTTTGCGAAATCACACACACACACACACACACATACACACAAAACAAGCTTGGTATGGTGTCTCGTGCCTTAATCCCAGTACTGGGGAGGTGGAGGCAGGGGTCAGGGTCAGGAATTCAGCGCCATCCTCGGGTACATAGGGAGTTCGAGCCAGGCTGGACTACGTGAGACTGTGTCAGTAACTAAACCCACTCTAAATGTCTACAGCTTTGCATCGGCAAAAGGGATTTGCTTGTAACATCCGTTCTGCTTTGTACATTTAACCCTTTGTATTGGTTTGGTTGAGCAAAGTCAAAATGAGCGTCTTTTCATCCTCTTCAGTAGTAATATCAACATTCAGCAAACATTTATTGGGCATTTCACTATATACTCTTACTAGACTACTCCCTCACAAGCTTCTGTTCAATTATGAGTGTGAGGACTGATAATCATCATCATCATCATCATCATCATTATCATTATTATTTCTCTCAAATTCCCTTGACTTGGCAGAATGCTTACCTGCTGCCCTGGTGCTGGTAACATGTTCCAGTAGGATGCAGAGGCAGCCTATATCTTGAGAAGCAGTTTGATGGAATTCAAGGTAGCAGGCAATGTGACTGTTATGAAAGTCTGTGGGGAGCAAGTTTTGGCTCTAAGAACAAAGGTTTGGCTGAGTGAATACTTTCATATCAGGGCTTCACTCTGTGGGGAAGGTATCCAGTTACCTTGCGGGGCGGAGGGGGGAGTTCAGTTTTATACCCTGCTAGGATACTATAGAAGGTAGAAATGCCATGGTTTCAAAGGATTTCTACAGAATTGAGAGTAACTTATCCAAAAGACAGGTTTTCCCGTAGCTCTTCAAAAACGGGCTAGTCCAAGGGGATGTGTACATAACACTTCCCATGGATTAGTCTAATAGATGTCTGCTGTACATTTATAACACTGTGGGCTCACTACTCATGCATACACACATATGCATTTTCCAAACATGAAAAGAATGTGAAAACAGAACATAATCCTTCAAAAAAGTAGTAGCCACCCAGTATACTTTAGTGCATTGGTAGTTTCTCTACACTGTGCAACTCTGGGGCTAGCACTGGTTCACACTGCTCAGCACCATGAGACAGGACGGCATTGGTCTGTATATTGCTAGTTTATGAAAAGTTTCGGGTCAGAAAAGCAGGTTCCGAATGTGTGTCATCTTTCCATGAATTAATGTCGAGGAATTGTAAGGTGGGCCATCAGAAGTTGGAGACCATGTGTCTGCTTTGCTAATTAGAAAAGCTGTTTCTGAACATCTTAAATTTGCATTTGAACCGTGAAGGAACAAATTTGAGGACTGCTTGATCAAAATGTGCAAAAATATTTTGACAAGTACATTTTTGAAACAAAACATTCAATCATTTTCCAGGTGGCAAATCCGTGTACTTGCAGAAAAAATAAGTGAGATGAAAAGAAGATTAACTCCTTCTACATTCTATTATTACTATACGTGATAGCTTCTGGTGATTAACACCATAACATAGGCTGATGACTTACAGTGATGAACTATGTCGAACTTCACACTTCTGAGGCATTTAATTTGTGTCATTAAGACGACATGTAGTCAGTGCAGAGCAAAGAAAATCTGAACTTGGCTGTGTTTCTGTTTTCCATTTCAAATCCTTAGCTGGGTGGGACTGCTTGATTTGTGGTCTTTAGCTGTGGTGTGGATGTGTGTTTAGTAGCTACTGAATTGAACAGTGAACAGATATAATTGCAACTTAAGATAGTGGCTATGCTTTAGTACTTGAGAATTATTTATTTAGGTTTTCTTTTGTATTTGTTGGGAATGAGGTGGGCAGTTTGAGAATTTCAGATACACAGACACACACACATTTCTCAGATTTTTTATATAAAAAGTTTTGTATAAAATGTGCATACCATAAAATTTGCCCATTGTAAGCGAATTTAGTGATATTAGTAAGTTTGTAAAATTGTGCAGCCATTACCAGGACCCCATTTTAGAACATTTTCATTACTCTAAGGCAGTGGTTCTCAACTTTCCTAATTCTGTGACCCTTTAGTACAGTCCCTCATGTTGTGGTGACCCCCAACTATAAAATTATTTCATGCTACATCATAGCTGTAATTTTGCTACTGTTATGAATCATAATATAAATATCTGACGTGCAGGATATCTGATAGGTGGCTCCAAAGGGGTTGTGACCCGCAGGTTGAGAACCGCTGCTCTAAGAGATTTGTTTGTGTCCATTTACAAATTAACCCTCATTTTCATCTTTAGTCCCGTACAACCAGTGGCTTGATTTTTGTTTCTGTGAACATGAATGTAACCTTTTGTAAATATTGTCTGAAAATAGAGACATGTCTTAACGTGCAGACTAAGTATTTCAGGCAGTGCCATTGTGCTGTGCTTTTTCTTTTCTTTCTTTCCTTCTTTTTTTTTGAGACAGGAATATTTTCTTCAGCCTATCCCCAACTTCACCCACGTTGCAGTATGTAGTTCATTTCCTTTTAAGGCTTACTGGTATTCCATTGTGTGTGGCCAAGGTAGCACTTCGATGTTTGTTTGCTTGTTTTGGTGTTGGGAATGACCTGCTGTGCAGGTGGGTGTCTTGCTGTCTCTTCTAGACGCTGCCTGCAGTTCTTTGGGGGGTATTTCTAGGAGCGGAATTGCTACCTCGTGTAGTAATTCTATTTTCATTTTCCCCTTTCTGAAAACAAAATCTATTTTCTATGTATGAGGGATTTCCCCACATAATATATGTGCAGGGCTGGCAGAGGTCAGAAGAGGGCGTTGGAACCCCCAGAACTAGAGTTAGACCCTGGTGAGCTGCCTTGTGCAGGAAGCACCCATCACTGATGAAGCTGGTCCATTTCATTCCCTTTTTGAGATAGTCTTGCTATGTAGGCTAGGCTGTCCTGAGATTTGCTGTGTAGCCTAGGCTGTCCTGAGATTTGGAATGCAACTGTGTCAGATTGCCCTTAAGCTTGTTTCTCCTGCCTCTACCTTCTGAGAGCTGAGATTGCAGGTGTAGGTCCCTATGAAATGTTTTGAGTGTTTAGATGACTCTTACGGTGGCCACACCATTTTATGTCACACCAGCAGTGTACAAGGGTCACAGTCTCACCAGTTTCTTTACAGCCTCTCCAGCCCTTGTTATTTTACTTTACTTAAAAAACCCATTTATTATTGTGTGTGTGTGTTACACACACCATGTGCATGCATGTGCCCTTGGAGGACAGAAGAGGAGAGGGTGTTGGATTCCTCGGAGCTGTGGTTACAGGGGTTTGTGAACTGCCTGTTGTGGGCTGGGAATAGGACTCGAGTTCTGTAAGGACAGCAAAGTTCATACCTCTTACCTATTGAGCTGTCTCTCAGCACCCCTTCCTTTTTTTTTTTTTTTTTTTTTTCCTCAGCTTTCTTTTTGTTTGTTTGGTTTGAGAGAGACAAAGTTTCTCTGTGTAGCCATGGTTGTCCTGGAATTCTCTTCATAGACCAGACTGGTTTGAAACTCAGAGAGCCACCTGCCTCTGCTTCTTAAGTGCTGGGATTAAAGGAGTGCACCACCATACCTGATAATAACAGCTTGTCTGCCTGCCTGCTTTCCTTCCTTCCTTCCTTCCTTCCTTCCTTCCTTCCTTCCTTCCTTCCTT
>JABTXL010008991.1:8438481-8523600 GCA_025134845.1 Neodon shergylaensis | reverse complement strand
CTTCCTTCCTTCCTTCCTTCCTTCCTTCCTTCCTTCCTTCCTTCCTTTTTTTTTTTAGTTTTTCAAGACAAGATTTTTTGTGTAGCCCTGGCTGTCTTGGAACTCACCCTGTAGACCAGGCTGGCCTTCAACTCACAGGGATCTGCTTGCCTCGGCCTGTGTGCTGGCCTAAAGGTTGTGTGCCACCACACCTAGCTGACAGTGGCTTTCTTAATAGATCTGGGGTAGTTCTAATTTTATTTTTTTGAGAGAGAGCTTTTAAGAGTAAAACAATTAAATGGTTCTTTTGGTCATGTTCTGAGTTAGAAAGTGTAGTTAAAAAATAGGGTAACACTATATAACTATAGCAGACATTTTAAAACCATATACTTTCTTAATTTCGGTTGCTAATTTTCTCTTTTGTGGTTGACCCATTAAACTAATTCCTGGGATCTTCAGTTTTTGTTTTCGGTGTAGTGATTACTTTTGTGCACAGCTCTGTGAAATTTGAAAACTTATTGTCTCACTTCATCATTTAGCTAGGTGTTCTCAGCCAGATGTTAAAAAGCAGTCTGAGTTAATTCACATTAGTGTGATACTGACTTACGGCCCTTTATAACTCTCAGAGGAGCATACGATTAAAAGAAGTAATAACCAATTCTCCTAGTTGCTAAACTTTCACCTGAATAAGATGAGTAGTAACCAGTTCCTGGCTTGTGAGCAAAGTTTTTAAAGTCCAGCTGTTGATGTAGGCAAGTGTCCCCGAGGGAGGCACTGCTAGCACTTCCTCCTCGGGACCTGCAGGCTCTAAATCCGGGGAACATGCTGGCTGTTCCGTCACTGCAGGCTCTAAACCTTGGGAACATGCTGGTTACAGTGTTTCATCACTGTAAAGGAGCTGAGGCTCGCGTTGAACGCTTGGCTCCAGCTACACACTTGGTTCATGGTTGACACTTGATTCTGATAAAGGTCATTGCCGGCTCTCATTGAAAATACAAGTATATTCATGCATACTCAAGGAATTCTTGTGTTCACAGGTCGCCCTGCATTTATTCGTCCTCCTAAAGATGCATCCTGACTTATCGCCACATTTGCACACCGAGGAATGCAACATCTTGATTAACTTGCTTAAGGAATGTCACAAAAATGTAAGGATTCAGAAGAGTGATCTTAATGCACAAGTGAAACTTAGGTACAGCGCTGATGTGAAGTGTTTTCCCATAGCACAAAGGGACAGGGGCAGTGTACTATTAGTAACAGGAGTGAGCTGCTTGAAGCTTGTGTGTGTGGTTCCATGCTCTTTATTACTAGCAAGGTAGAGCCCGTGCAGTCCTGTGCAGTCCTGTGCAGTCCTGTGCAGTAGTTGGAATGCATGTTCTTACAGGGAGAAGTGTCACTTCCCTACTGAAGGATGCTGGGACAGTTAGACAGTTAGTGCACCTCCAGTTCCTGACCGAAGGATGCTGGGACAGTTAGTGCACCTCCAATCCCTGACCATGTGGCGTCATTCTAAGGCTGTCTGCTCCTTTATAGTCACCTTTATGTAAGCGAGCTCCAGTTTTTGATTGGCCAGATTTGATGAATTTACTTAACAGTAGAATGGAAAGTAAAAAATGAGCCCCATATGGAGACTACATTAAATCAAGTTGGCTTTTTTTGTAGATGTTGAATATTAGGTTCATTTTAATGGTTTTATGAATTATTAGTGTTTTTCTTTAACGTTCTACTTTTATTTATCTCATGATGATGTAAACTGTAGATATATTACATTTAGTAATAGTGACTGCCACTCAGATGAATAAGATTAGGACCCAAAGAATGATAATAAGTAATGCCTACAGTTTTTACAGACAGATGTTTTATTGGGTCAAAGAATGCTGTTGATGACAATATACTTGGGTAAACAGTTCACACAACATATATGTGGATCAAGAATTAGGCACTCTTATGCTGGGAGGTGGTGGCGCACACCTTTAATCCCAGCACTCAGGAAGCAGAGGCGGGCAGAGTTAGAGGCCATCCTGGTCTACGGAGTGAGTTTCAGGACAACTAGATATACACAGAGAAACCCTGTCTGAAAACAAACAAACAACAAAAAAAGAATTAGGCACTCTACCTAACTGGAAAATGAACCAGTTAATGTAAGTGAAACACAACTTAAGGGTTTTAAAATCAAACTGTAAAGTGTTATTTAAAAAGGAGCTGGTTGAGCTGATGCAGTGCAGATCATTTCACTGCCGTGTATGGTAGCGTGTAGGCAAGAAAAGGAGCGGGACCGACAGGGAGCCCGCGAGACTTCATAGGATAACAGTTCTCTTGTCATTGAAGGTCCTTGTGCTATAATGCTGGACATGGGATGCCATCTTTTCTTCTGTGCTCTCTGCCTTAGTGAGTTAAGAGTCAGGGGTTTCAGTCCTTGCTTTTAAATATTCTTCGTTGGGCTGACAAGGTAGCTCAGTAACAGCATTTGCTGCCAAGCCTGAAGACCTGCATTTGACTGCAGAACTCTCGAAAGCTGTGCTTTGACATCCATACATGCATGTGCACATGACACATGCAAATGTTATTTTAAAAAGTTATTCTGCATTACATGTTTTTTATTTGTTTATTTAACATTTGGTCCCAAACTGCTATAAATTTTGTCGATTGCGTTGGGTGGGTCACTTAGTATAGGGGTTTGTAACCCACCCTGCAATCAGTTATTCCAGGGTCACGGAGGGGTGCTATCTGGAAGATAAATGGACTAGAAAAGAGGAAGGAGGCCATGCTAAGTTTGTCAAGCCTCCGTTTATTAGGATCCTAGTTGCTGCTTATATAGCCCCTGGATGAGGGGCTTGGGGGGCAGGGGCACAGGATCTCGCCGCTTGGTCCAGGTCACGTGGTTCAGGTTCCTCAAGTAGGCCAGGAGGTTACGTTCGGTCAGGTCACATAGGCCAGGAGGTCAGTCACGAGTTGACACACCTAGTTCCCTCTGGATAGCTGGAATGTGAGGCGGGTTCCGCTAACAGATCTCCATCAACAGCTTAATTGGGTGTGGGGCAGGTTCTATCAATAGAACGATTCTTAACATAATTATGGGTGTGGGGTTCTCTGCAGACTCTCCAGGGCGATGGTTCCTGTAATGATTTTTATGAGGAAAACGGCTCCTGACAAAATTTGAATAATTTTAAGCATTTGGTTCTGCTTTTTCTTTCTAAAACATTTCATACAGAAAAGGTAAAAAATCAAATTCTAGAACCAAAGATAATTAAAAATTATCATCGTCAGGACACATATAAATAGTAACATTTATAATCTTAAGTGTACAGTTTAATGAGTTTGACCAGCCTTGCCACCATGTTGCAGTCAGTACAACTACAATCCAGTACCCCCGCCAGTGCCCCGCAGTTTGCAGTGTGGTTCACACCGGCCCCTGGAACTCAGCACTACCTTTTCTGTCACTGTAGAGGGCTTTGCTGCTGTGGTGTTTACTAAATGTACCCTTCTGTACCCTCGCCTTGTGCCTCTGTCCTGTTTGCTGTGCCGCTGGCTCGCAGGCTCCTGTTTCAGGGATTGGTGCACTGCTGTCTCACAGACTGCAGCGTATCTCCATGCTGGTAGACACTGGCCTTGTTTGGAGCTGTCTGTTTTAAACAAAGCTGCTGTGAGCAGTTCTTTACAAGCAGTCGTGTGGCGATCTTTTAATTTGTCTTGGATGGATGCGTAGAAATAGAATGACCAGATTGTGTGGTGTCCATAAGAAACCGCAGACTCCTCCGCTGTGTGCTGTTTAACGTTCTCACCAGCACTGCAATAAGTGTTTTAATCTCAGCTGACTCATGAGGATGTAGTCATGTCTCCTTTTTGTTTTAAGAGTGTATTTCTCCAATGTCTAATGATTTTAAGATTATTTTTCCTGTTCATTTTGGCCTCTTATATTATCTTTCCCTTATATTTAAAAATTTGAGTTGTCTAAATATTTTCAATGATTTGGCATCTAAGTCTTATGTTATTTCCTTCCATTCTGGTCTTTTCTTTTAGGATGGGGTCTTACCATGTAGACCAGACTGACCTTGGATTCATAGCGATTCACCTGCCTCCGCTTCCCGAGTGCTAGGATTAAAAGTGTGCACCATCACCCCGTCTTCGTTTTCTATCTTTTTTTCTTTTTTTCAAGACAGGGTTTCTCTGTAGCTTTGGAGCCTGCCCTAACTCTCTCTGTAGACCAGGCTGGCCTCGACTCACAGAGATCTGCCTGTCTCTGCCTCCTGAGTACTGAGGCATGTACGACCACTATCCGGCCTGTTTTCATTTTCTTAAAGGGGCATTTCAAGGAGAAATTGGTAAGGTCATATTTACTTTATTTATAGTTTGCTTTTTTTTTTTAATGCTGTCCTAAGGATCTTTTTGTGTTCCCTGCAGTTACAAAGATTTTCCTGTTTTTACTAGAGTCATATGGTTCTGCTTTTATATGTAGGTCTCTGGTAGATGAAGTTTAATTTCAAGTTTGGTATAAGGTGTGATTTTTAAAGTTTATTGTTCTGCTGATAGATACCTAGTTGCCTTGATACCACTAGAGACACTGTTACCCCCACCCCCATTTGTCTTCAGAAATCACCTGACTGTGCTGGAATAAGTGTGTCTCTGGCTTTTAGTCTGCCCACTCATTCTTACGTCTGGTGTCTGTCTCTCTTTTAAAATTGTTTTTCTTTGTCATCTTTTTTAAAGGGCTGAGGCTGTAGCTCAGTGGCCCACATGTTCGGAGTTCAGTCCCCAGTACTGTGGAAGTGGCAGCACTGGTGCCTGTCTGTGATCATGGCCTTCACAGTGGTGCTCTTGGCCTCCCCAATGCTGCCTTCAGTACGGTCCCTCATGCTGTGCTGACCCCAGCCATAAAGTATTTCAGTGCTGCTTCATAACTGTGATTTTGCTGCTGTTACGAATTGTAATGTAAATATCAGATGTACGATCCTTGTGGGGTTGCAACTCACAGGCTGAGAATCACTAATTTAAAAGCAGTGGAGGCAGAAAGATCAGAAGTTCAGTCATTCTCCCAACATAATAAGTTCAGGACCAGCCTGAACTACACGAGAGATTCTCATACAATAAATAAACAAAATAACTGTCTTAGAGTTTGCTATTGCTGTGAAGAGACCCTATGACCCTGGCAACTCTCATGTTTAATTGCAGGGGCTCGCTTGCGGTTTCAGAGGTTCAGTCTGTTATCATTGTGGTGGGGAGTATGGCATCAGGTAGACGTGATGGTGGAGCTGAGAGTCCTACATCTTGCAGGCAACAGGAAGTTGACTGACGGTCACACTTTAGAAAGCTTGAGCAAAAGAGAACTCAAAGAGACCCCCAAAGTGACACACTTCGTCCATCACGGCCACACCTCCTAATAATGCCACTCCCTTTAGGGGCCATTTTCTTTCAAGCCACCACAATAATTTTCTCAATTTTCGAAAATATTGCTGTATGTGTGTGCATGTGTGTGTGCATGCATGGGCGTGTGTGCACATGTGTAGAAGCAGCAGACAACTTGAAGGAGTTGGTTCTTTCTTTCATCTTGTTTTGAGGCAGGATCTCTCTCATTTTTGCCATTGTGCTCCGTGAATCAGCTTCTGGCCCGTGCTGTCTCTGCCTCCCACGTTACCCTAGTGGTGCTGGGATCACAGACTCAGCTTTTTATATGGTTTTGGGCACTAAACGTATATTGTCAGTTTATGAGGCATGCCCTTTTTTCTGCTGAGCTCTCTTGGTATATTTCACACAGCCTTGAATGCTGTTTGCCTTATGTTATCTCTAACCCATAATCCAGCTGTGTCCTTTCCTTTTAGGGAGAGAGTCTCACTGTGTAGGCCTGACTGGCCTGAAATGCAACGTCTTTTTAAAAAGTTGTTTTTAGCTATTCTAGAACCTTTTTCTTTCTTTCTTTTGGTTTTTCGAGACAGGGTTTCTCTATGTAACAGTCCTACGTGTCTTGGAACTCACTTTGGAGACCAGGCTGGCCCTTGAACTCACAGAGATCCACCTGCCTCTGCCTCTGCCTCTGGAATGCTAGGTTAAAGGCCTGCACCACCACCACCTTCCTGCTTAGAACCTTTTCCCTTCCTTAGAAGTTTTAGAATTAGCCCATCACTTTTTTTTTTTGGTTTTTCGAGACAGGGTTTCTCTGTGGTTTTGGAGCCTGTCCTGGAACTAGCTCTTGTAGACCAGGCTGGTCTCGAACTCACAAACTCACAGAGATCCGCCTGCCTCTGCCTCCCGAGTGCTGGGATTAAAGGCGTGCACCACCACTGCCCGGCCTAGCCCATCACTTTAACATTGTTTTATTAAGTGTTTTTCATTTGCTACTGAACACTTGGGCTTGGGGGTTTTTAGCTTTTTTCTTTTTTGGCAGGATTGAAATCTTCTGGGTAGGTGTGTTGAGAGTTTTTAGGACATGTCTGGAGTAGCTAAATTAAGTGTGATCCTAGTATTCTACTATACTAGTAGATTTTCTACTGCCTGGGTGTTTGTCTTGTAAGAACTCCATGGATTCTTAGCTGCTTTCAGCCTTTGGTTCTGTGTAGTTCTTTGTACTTACTGCAGCCTCGTGATGTGCCAGCTGATAGGTGTGGCAGCTCCCTGTGGTCCCCTCCCTCTCTGACAAAGCCAACTACCTGGAGCCGCTCCTCAGCTCCCCCAGGGCAGTGGTCTCTATTCAGCTGTGTGCCTGGAAGCCAGGCAAACGCAGGGCTCATCTTGATGCCATAGACCTGCGCCATCTTAAAATGATTTTCTCCTGTGTTCTGCCCAGGCTGGTTGTTAGAAGACCAGTTTCCCCCATTTACTCACAGAAGTGGAGGATTTCAAATGGATTTTTTTTTTTTTTTTTGGTTTTTTCAAGACAGGGTTTCTCTGTGGCTTTGGAGCCTGTCCTGGAACTAGAAAAAAAATCTTTTTTAAAGATTTTATGTATATGGTGCTGTGTTTGCAGATACACCTGCATTCCAGAAGAGGGCATCAGACCCCATTATAAGTAGCTATGAGCCAACATGTCATTGCTGGGAACTGAGCTCAGAACCTCTGGAAGAGCTGCCAATGCTCTCAACCTCTGAGCTGTCTCTTCAGCCCCCTCAAATGGATTTTTTAATAGATGACACTGGAACAATTACATAGTCGAGTGAAAAAGTTAAAACTAGATTTTCATACTAGCCCTATGAATCTGTTCTAGTTGGTCAGGGATTACATGTCAAAAATAATCCCACAGATTCTAAGACAACACTAGTGTGTAACTGAGTGTGGGGAAAGACTGTCTTGCCAGCCATTAGTCTAGAGCCTCTCTATCAAGTTGTTTCTAGCTGGATGTGTTGGCACATACCTTTGATCCTAGAACTCAGGTAGAGGCAGACGGATCTCCGTGAGTTCAAGAACAGCCAGTTCCCTGTTACACAGAGGAACATTATCTTGAAAAACCAAAAACAAACAAATAAAATTGCTCTTTTTTCCTTTCCATGGTTCTTTGAAAGGAAGTCATGGTGCACATTTAAAGACTAGTGAATTAGGTTCTCCCTCCCTAGTGGTGCAGTATGTGTGTAGTTATTTATTCTTTAAAATCTGTGTTATAGACTTGTTCTGCTTATTTACCGCTATGATTGTGGACTCACGCATACGAGTTCTGTTGCCCAGGCTGTTTTCGTTTGGGCACTAGGAGTCTTTGTTTCAGTGTGCTGTGCACAGTGGTTAAAATAAAGAGAAGCTAGTCAGGTAGAATATGATGTGCTCAAGAGTCGGAGACAAGAAGATCAGGAGTTCAAGGCCAGCCCCATTTACACCTTTAGCTGTGCACGGTGGCGCATACCTTTAATCCCTGTACTCAGAGATGAGCCATGAGTAGAACCAGATAATTATAACTTTATTCCAGATGAGTCACACCAAAGGAAAGGATGACTGACGTCAAATAATTTAAACATAGGCTGAGGATGGAGGTGCTGTTGGTTAGAGTGTGATGGTGGTGGCCAGCAGTTCAAGAAGTGCCTTCCACGTGTTCTGTGTACCCCAGAGCTGAGCAGTAAGAGACTGCTCTCAGAGTGGCACCACACTCCGGCAGCGTCACTGGAGCCTAGCGATCCCTCGTGCTCACAGTAGAACTAAGCCACTGGCTTTGCATCTGATGTGAGCGGGATGGGCCGTATGTGTGCTTTGATAGGATTTGTGCTAAAGCTGCAAGTTTCTGCCTTTTCCTGCACTCTCTGAGGATGCTGGGTTATGTACCACATATTGCCTCTGTAATCTAATTGATAGGATGGTAGACCAAGTTGTTTAGCTGCTGGCCCCAATATGTGTGGCTGTTTTAATCTTTCTGTGTTACGAGGCCATCACTCTGGATGTCCCTTTCCATGCAGGGATGCTGCGGTGTTCTGTAGTCCTCTTGAAGTCCAGGGCCCCTTCATCTCCGCAGAGCCTGCCTTGCTGTGCTTTCATCATTTCCCCGTGTTTTATGGTTTTTCTGTGGTCTTTGCTGCCGCATGTCATTTCCGTGGCCGTCAGTATCTACAGGCTGCCTCTGATCTACTGGGCTGTTTTGCCTGCGTTTGTCACCAAGACTCAAATCATCTACATTTAGAATACAGAATGCAGAGCAGCTGCTTTCTCAAAGCCACCTGCAAGCCCTTAATGTTATTTTTTTCTGATTTATAAAGGCAGTATTTAAGTAATACATGTCTTTGTAGACAGTATGAAAAACTCAAGACAGCATCAAGGAAATAGAAGCTACCATTCCTTTGCCACCCAGAAATAAAGTCACTACGAATAGGCTTTACCGCGGGGGGGGGCATTTTCTTATCTCTGTATTTCCCCCCTTTTGCACGGAGACTCCCGTTTTTCCCTTGCTGAGAACACAAGCACATAAAGCTTTCAGTAATCGCAGGCTTCAGAGCAGACTGGAAGGACTGTTCGCTTTCTCCCCCTGCAGCAATCGCAGGCTTCAGAGCAGACTGGAAGGACTGTTCGCTTTCTCCCCTGCAGCAATCGCAGGCTTCAGAGCAGACTGGAAGGACTGTTTGCTTTCTCCCTTGCAGCTGGTTGTCTGCCCCTTGGGAGGATGCTGAACCAACTGAGGCCGTTGGCCAGAGCATGGTTAAACTCCGTAGACATCTTCTGCCAGCCTTTGACCTCTTCTGCAACCTTGTCTCTTCCTGGTTTTTCTTAGTCTTGACTACGCTTCATCTCCTTGGAAGTCTTGCCTCTACCTTAAGACTGTTTCTCAGCTATGTGTCCGGAGAAATTCTTCTATGATTTTGGCAACTGAAATCTCTAGCTCAAACTTTTTTTTTCTTTTAAAGATTTATTTATTTATTATGTATACAACATTCTGCCTGCGTGTATGCCCACAAGCCAGAAGAGGGAGCCAGATCTCATTACAGATGGTTGAGAGCCACCATATGGTTGCTGGGAATTGAACTCAGGACCTCTGGAAGAGCAGCCGGTGCTCTTAACCACTGAACCATCTCTCCAGCCCTCTTTCTTTTAAAGATTTATTTATTTAAACTTTTTTTTCTTTTTCTGAATTCTGTTTACCTCTACGTTAACTGCATGAATTAGCTGTTCCACAAACAGACTCAGCTTGTCCAGACAGACTCAGCTCTTTTTAAACTGTCCCCCCTTTTCTGTCTTGTGCTTCTACTTGTCAAAGCCAGAGACCAGTGTCATCTCTGGTTCCATCTGCCCCACTTCTCCCCAGCCTCTGGAGATGTCTGCTGTCACTCTTGTGAAGGGAGAGAGTGAGCAGAACAGATAAGTACTTGGGTTATTGGGGAAGTTTTCAAGTATTTAAAGTAATTGTCATTACTATTGTTTGTTTGTTTGTTTGTTTTTTCTGTGTAGCCCTGGCTGTCCTGGAACTCACTTTCTAGACCTGGCTGGCCTCAGACTCAGAGATCAGCCTGCCGTTGCCTTCTGAGTGCTGGGATTAAAGGCGTGTGCCACCACTGTGCAGCTTCAAGTGCTTAAATTCATATCAAAATTGTATGTCTGTTTTGTTGAGTTCGTTGACAGTTTCATACATGTATACAGTGTTTCCTATTTATCCCCTCCCTCCTCCTCTCATCTCCCCCACCTCTGCCCTCTCTCCTCCCCACTGGCCCCTCCCCCACATTCACAGTCGTTTTGTTTTGTTTTATCACCACTGATTTTAACCAGAACCACCCATGTGCATCTCCTGATGACAGACTCTTGGGCCCCCCAGGTGTCCCTCCACTACAGCAGTGCTGTGTGGAAACGGCTCGCTCTGTCTTCCCCCTGTTCTGCTGATTCCCCAGCGCCTGGTCCACTGTTCTCTGTATGTAAGGTGTGCAGATCCCACTCACCAGTTACTCCGGTGGGTTGGTTTCTAGAATGCCCATCCAGTACTAGCAGGTTCAAGGCGACTTCCGTGCACAGGTGTTTTTTACCAGTTCCCCTGGGTGTTCGGCTGACATTTTCCACTTCACAAAGTGTGATTCTCATCTGGGCTTAGCTAGCGTGGAGGTGAAAGGACAAAAGTTAGCTTTTATCTTAGGTTTTAAAATAAGACGTGTGTCTGTGGGGCAGCTGGAGAGATGCCCAGCTGGTCAGTGCTAGCTGCAAGTGTGAGGGCGTGGCTCTGAGGCAAGCACGCGTGGGAAAGCTGGTCGCAGCTGTGTGGGCTCCCCGGGGCTGGCTAGCCAGCCAGTGTAGGCCAATTGGACAACTCCAGGTTCAGGAGAGACCTGATTCTCAAAATGGGCTGGAAAGAGATAGAAGAAAACACCAGCATTAACCTCTGGCCTCCACACACGATGGAATCGAGCTCACATATGTACATGCATTGGGGTGGGGAGGTGTATTGTGTGTACACACTCCTGCGGGGTGCTGTAGATACTAAGCACTATGCTGTGATTTCTAGGAGTGTCAGCTGTAGTTCTTATTAGAAAGGTGAAAATATTTCCCTGTTTATTGTTTGTCACAGAACTCA
Source organism: Neodon shergylaensis (assembly GCA_025134845.1). Lineage (NCBI taxonomy): Eukaryota > Metazoa > Chordata > Mammalia > Rodentia > Cricetidae > Neodon > Neodon shergylaensis. The sequence continues at coordinate 8,512,667 of JABTXL010008991.1, read as the reverse complement.
TTTAGGGAAAACACAGGAAGTGTTTGTTCTAAAAAGGCCGTTAGGTGACAGAGAGGAAATCTTGGACTGACTTAAGGGCTTATTGGAACAGCTCTGACCGTTTATGCAGCGTCGACCTGAGAAGTGATTCTGTGGTGGTGAAGGAGGAACAAGAAATAGCACAAGGCAACAGCACCAGGCGTCGCTTCCTCATTATGTGTTGTCTGGTTCCCACGCAAGTCATAATTAGGGGGAGAAGGAAAACCTTGCTCATTACAGGCACAAGTTCAGCGTTTATAGCAAGATCATTATTGCAGATCACTGTGCTGCCTGCCCCACCTTAAACACTGTCGCATGCAAACAACCCTGACTTCACTAGAGCCCAGGGTCTTGGCGCCAGCTCGGCATCTGCCATGCAGCATTCACAGTTCTGGCAATAGGGTTTGAAACCTAGATGAGATTTTTAGTTTTGCACTTCCAACAAAGCAGACTTTGAACTTTAGACAGATTTAAAAACATTTTTTTGAGGTTTATTTATTCTTATTTTATGTGTATGGGTGTTTTGCCTATATGTGCATTTGTGCACCATATGCATGTATTACCCATGGAGGCCAGAAGAGGGCGTCAGATCCACTGGAGTTGGAGTTACGACCCCTTGTACGTCTTAGAACAGACCAGGGTAAGAGTAGAGACTGAGCCATCGCTCCAGCCCCAACACAGGTTTTTCTTATAAGCTAGTGGCTTATTTATGTGGTCTGTACAGGTCATCTAATGATGCAGTATATGTCTGATGTATTTTGATGATTTTTTGGGATAGAGGTACATAAGAAAGTGGCTTCAGCAGCAAACATTTTAATAACATTTTAAAAGTTTTAAAGTCTCTCTCTCTCTCTCACACACACACTGCATACATGCATGAGTGCTGGTGCCCATAGAGACCAGAAGAGAGCTTGGGATCCCCTGAAAGTGGAATTATACTCATTGTGAGTTCTGGGAATTGGATTTGAATCCTCTACAAGAGCAGCAAGCACTCTTAACCAGACTTATCTCTTCAGCCCCTTAAGTAACTTTTGTGGATCAATGTTTACTAGTGAAGTAAGTCTTTGCCTATGTCGCTGAAGCCATATCCCTCTAATAGGGACGGGGTGGTGCGTGCTAATTAAGGAGATAGTTTAGATCATTAAACCCTTTACTTATTAAAAAAAGATTTATTATGTATATGGTGTTTTGCCTGCATGTATGCCTGCACGCCAGAAGAGGGCACCAGATCTTATTGTAGATGGTCGTGAGCCACCTTGTGGTTGTTGGGAATTGAACTCAGGACCTCTGGAAGAGCAGTCAGTGCACTTAACCTCTGAGCCACCTCTCCAGCCCATCATTTTAAGTTTTTAATTATGTGTTTATGTGTTTTTCTATAAGAGAACATGCATATGGCTATCTTTGGAGGCCAGAGGCATTAGATTTCTCTGGAGGTGAAGTTGCAGGTTGTTGTGAGCTGCTTGTTGCTGGTGATAGGAGCTGAACTTGGGTCCTGGGAGAGTACCAAGTGCCCTTAACTGCTGAGCCGTCTCTCCTGCCCTGTGATTAAAACTTTTCCATTCTTTTATGCTATGTAAGATTTTAATGGGGTAGGAGGCTTCCTTGTTTTTTAAACTAAGAAAAGTGTGTGTGTGTGTTTGTGTGTGTGTGTGTGTATGTGCACGTACATGAGTGTAGAGGGCAATGTCTGATGTCTTTATCACTTTGCCCTGTTTTGAGATAAGATCTCTCACTAACCTGGAGCTCATGGACTCAGCTAGGTGGCTGACCAGGGAGTCCCCAGGATCTCCTTGTCCCCACCCTCCTGGGCTGCCGACTTCCCCGTTAGTGCTGTAACTCACGTCTCTATGCTTACAAGCATTCCGCCCACCAAGTCATCTCATCGTTCACGTTTGTCTTTGCTTCTGTCCGGCAAGCATTTGTTCCTGCCATGGAGGGAGGGCAGGGTAGGCCTCCTAATTGCTTATTACCTGAGCCACGTGCGGCAACCCCATTACTTAGCAGCATCTGTTTATGTTCTTTGTTTCAGAGACATTAGCATATTATGAGATGAAATATCTTACCCCTTTCTCCCCTTTAGCACAACATTCTGAAATTTTTTGGTCATTGCAACGATCTTGATCGGGAAATGAGAAAGTGCTTGAAGAATGAGGTAAGAACTGTGCCTAGAGTTAAATAGCATAACATTTTTGAATGTTATGTTGTTTTCATTATTAAATTTTCCATAATTTTAGTCTCTCAGAAAATCAACTTTATTTGTATGACATTCTCTTTAAAACCTAGAGGCCTGAATTCTGCTTCGGGGACAGCTTTAGAACATCACTCCCTGTCTTAGTTTGTTTTTTTGTTTGTTTGTTTTTGTTTTTCTTTTTTTTTTCTTTTTCTTTTTTTTTTTTTTGGTTTTTCGAGACAGGGTTTCTCTGTGGTTTTGGAGCCTGTCCTGGAACTAGCTCTTGTAGACCAGGCTGGTCTCAAACTCACAGAGATCCGCCTGCCTCTGCCTCCCAAGTGCTGGGATTAAAGGCGTGCACCACCACCGCCCGGCTGTTTTTGTTTTTCAAGACAGGGTTTTTCTTTGTAGCTTTGGTGTCTGTCCTGAAGCTAGCTCTTGTAGACCAGGCTGGCCTCGGAACTCACAGAGATCTGCCTGCTTCTGCCTCCCGAGGTCTGGGATTTAAGGCATGTGCCACCACTGCCCTGCTTAGTTTGGTTTCTGTTGCTATGAAGAGACACTGCTGTGGAATGCTTTTGTACACTGTAAAGATTTGTCATTCGTATTGATTTAATAAATTGCTGATTGGCCAGTAGCCAGGCAGGAAGTATAGGTGGAAAAACCAATCTAAGTGAATTCTGGGAAGAGGAAATCATCATCCAGATGCAGAGCAAGCAAGATGAGAATGCCTCACCAGGAAAAGGTACCAAGCCATGTGGCTAAAGATAGTCAAGAATTATGGGTTATTTTAAGTTGTAAGAGCTAGTTAATAATAAACCTGAGCTAGACCAAACAGTGTATAATTAATATAAGCCTTTGAGACTGGACAGTGTGTGTGTGTTGGTGGAGGTTTTTGTCCTGCCCAGTCCCGCAATAATCACACAGAAACTATATTTGCAATACAGTTTGGACAATAGCTTAAGCATATTTCAGGCTAACTTGTATCTTAACCCATTTTTATTATTCTGTGGATTGCCACATGGCTGTGGCTTACCAGCAAGGTTCCAGTGGGCTCCTGCATGTAGCTCCATGGCTTCTCACTGACTCCGCCTTCTTTCTTCTAGCATTCAGTTTGGTTTTCCTGCCTAGCTGTACTCTGCCCTGTCACAGGCCAAAGAAGCTTATTTATTAACCAATAAAAGCAACACATATGCAGAAGGATTTCTCACAGCATTTCCCCTTTTCTGTCTAAATAAAAAGGAAGGCTTTAACTTTAACATAGTAAAATTACATATAATAAAACAAGTATTGAGCAAGAATTACAGTTACAATATTTATATCTACTTTATTTTTTATCATAACTAAGGAAAACCATAACTATTCTTCAACTCCATCAAAGACTCCAGAAAAATATAATATTACCTAAGTAAACAGGAAGTGCATTGTAAGCAACTCCAGAACTCTAGAATTGACTGTGACTGCCAGGAGCTGCTTGCTCTTCCTGATGTTTAGAGAAACATATCAGAAGTAGGCTCCTTCCCCGCTGTCTGCCAGTCATTGGCTGGAGAACCGTGTTGTTCAAGTCTAGTTCTGAATTTTTAATAAAGAGCGTTGCGGTTACAGTGCTGTTTTGTAGGCATCAGAAGAAAAAGGCTGCACCCTGTAAACACTTGGAGAAAACAGTAACGTGGGCTAAAGAAGAGGGAAAGGAGGTCATTATTGGCTGTCAGTCACTTAAAGATTAAAGAAGCCAGGGTAATGGCAGGCGGGGTGGGGGGGAGTTTACAGGAGAATACGGGTTCACCATGACAACTCTGGATCAGTAGAACGGCCCAGCATCTGAACAGGCTGCTCTCAAGGTAGTGACCCCAGTACTTAGAGGAGCTTCTGGGGCCAGGGGCAGAATGCATCTGTCCAAAATACCCTTGACTTCTTTGGGAGGAGCTTGATGCCGTGGCTGTCCGTGCTGCTGTTGGCAAGTCTGTGTTGGTCCAGGGATCACTGCCTCTCATCTCTGGTCAGTGAATGAACGACCAGAGTCTCGTCAATAAAAACGTTCATTATTTTGTGTAACTGAGGGTGGTGTGACCTGTTGCCTCTTCTCTCCCCTTTCCAGTATTCAGAGAAGAGGACCAGGAGCCGGGAGCATGGTGCTGCCATGCGAGCAAGGCTTTCCAGCCCTCCAGAGGAAGCTGGAAAATAGGTTCACCAGATGCCTTGACTGCGAGACCTGAAGGTGGCTGGGAGCTGGAAAAAAAATCCCTTCTTTTGGTCTCTATGGCCCTTTGAATGAAAGGTGACCCATGAAGAACTGACCCATGGAGAAACATGAGAATATGGATTCTTAGTACTTGTTGAGCAAAAGCCTTTAGTGCCATGGGCTGTGCCTGCCAAACAGTTTCCTCTGCTGCTGCTCTGAGTCTCCATCCACCTAGTGCCAACTCACCTCCCACAATAAAGTAATCGGACAGCGTCGTCCTCCCTTTCCTTTAACCTTCTCAGGGCAAGAGAGAAAGTGATGCCGGTAGGCTCCTCTGTTTGAGAATGTGGTGGTTGGAGATTAGGCTCTGAAGACAAAAGCTAGCATGGGAATTCTGGGGAAATTCCAACAGAGTTAACTATATGAAGTTCCCAATTTTATCTTTTTAAAGAGACATTTTCTGAAAGACCATATATTTCTAGTTAGCTTACCAGTTATGGCTGGAAAATATTTGAAAAAGCTTGACCTATGGTGGGCACGTCCATGTTCCTTCCCACTTTCTAAATGATACAGCACAAGAACTGTTTATCATTAACGTCGTGTCAGGCGCTAGGTAAGCTAGAGCTGGAGTGGCCACTCGTGGAAGTGTGTAGGTTTTATGCAAATACTTTGCCCTTAAGGCATTTGAGCATCTGCAGATTTGAGTAGTGGAGGGTCCTAGAAACAGTACTGCCCAAACCTTTGAAGTGATGATTGACACGGATAACACTACATCCAGTTCAGGTCCCGTCAGACTCTCTCATTTGGTTAAATGTTCCCACCATGGGTACCAGTTGACTCCTGGGCTTTAGCTTTAGAACCTCAGGGCTCTCTGTGTGTTCACTCCTGGCTCCTACCACTGGTTTCTGAGACCTTCAGCAGTTTGGAACCCTGCAGCTTTAGCCACACTCCAATAAGGCTTCTGGAGGCTACTCAGGATCCACAAGACAACCCAGGCAGGCTATAAGCTTCTGCTTGTGCTTGGTGTGTAATGCTTGTATGAGACATTGGTGTTTAATAAATGATTTTCCTATTGCAGAAGAAGCTGGACATTCAATTTGCAGGGTGGCCAATCAGGATAAAACAGGAGTGGGATGGAACCGGAATTCTTGAAGTCCCCCCTATGAAAGCTGATATGGATATTTAGACATTTTGCTGGTAGAACCGTATAGCAAACCAATAAATTGACTGTTAATCATAGTCAGTTAAAATGACAAAAACCCCATGATTATTGAGGTGTTAAAGAAACCATGCCAAGGGCACTTGTGTCCAGTGTCCGTGGAGTCATTCTAGGAAAGCATTTTGATGAGGGTGACTTTTGGCAAGCTAACTTGGGGTACTGTCACTGTACCAGCAGGGCATAGGTGACCTTTGGCAGGCTAACTTGGGGTACTGTCACTGTACCAGCAGGGCATCGGTATGACGGAAGATGGAGCTGATGATAAGAGGAAGAGCCACCTGCAAAGCTCTGAAGTCTGCAGTGTGGTAGTGGGGAGAATTGCAAGAATGAGCTGTTTCGGTTTGTATTTTAATGAGATTTTTCTGATTATAGTTTGGGGAACAAAATCAATCCTTTTGTTCAGGGAAGCCAGAAAAGCAAAGGAGAGTCCAGTTGTACTCACCAAAACAGCTTGCCCTGCTCCCAGTGTCTTTGCTGATTTACAGGGCAATGGACCTCAGAGGAGTGCCGGTGACAGAACTAACAGAATTTGCTGCTAGCACTGACTGTGGAACTCTGCTCAGAGCCCCCGGGATGGCTGGGTTGCCCTGTGTTCCATCCTAAAAGGCTCCTTGGGCCCACCATTTTGTTGAAGATTGAATAACCACCTGCTTCATGGGTTGAGGAAGGAAATGAGACCTGCATGGGTTTGTGGCCCAGGAGAAGAATTCAGGGTCCCAAAGGCCTAACTCTTCATGATCACATTAGATAAGCAGCTAATCCTACAAATGGCCGTGGGCTGTCTCTCTCTTTTTTTTTTAAATTTTTGTTTTCTGAGACAGTGTTTCTCTGTAGTTTTGGAGCCTGTCCTGGAACTAGCTCTTGTAGACCAGGCTGGTCTTGAACTCACAGAGAACTGCCTGCCTCTGCCTCCCGAGTGTTGGGATTAAAGGCGTGCGCCACCATCACCCAGCTTATTTTTCTATTTTTATTTATTTTTTGAATTATGTATTTTCTCTGCTCCCCTTCCTCCCCCCCTTCTACCCTTTCCCATGATCCCCATGCTCAGGAGATCTTGTTTATTTCCCATGTAGATTAGATCCATGTCTCTCTTAGGGTCCTCTTTGTTGTCTAGGTTCTCTGGGATTGTGAGTTTTTGGCTGGTTTTTCTTTGCTTTATTTCTAAAAGCCACTTATGAGCGAGTACATATGATAATTGTCTTTCTGGGTCTGGGTTACCTCACTCAATATGATGTTTTCTAGCTCCATCAATTTGCCTGCAAATTTTAAGTTGTTGTTCTTTTTTTCCATTGTGTAGTACTCTATTGTGTAACTATACCACATTTTTATCCATTCTTCGGTCGAGGGGCGTTTATGGTGTGTCCAGGTTCTGGCTATGACAGATAATGCTGCTATGAACATAGTTGAGCACATGTTCTTGTGGTATGATGGGCCATCTCTTAAGTTCACTAATTATGCCACTTCAGCCTCTGGTTCATCTCTAATATTGGTGGGGTTTTTTTTATGGTGCACATGCTTGTGTTTATGCTTGTTCACTTATGTATAGCTATGTGTATGCATGTAGACACTAGAGGTTGACAGTCTGAACCGCCTCAAGCGTGGGTGCTAAGTTAGACAAGAAGTAGGAGGGCTGGGCAGTAGTGACACCCGCCTTTAATCTGAGCACTTGGGAGGCAGAGGCAAGCTGATCTCTGTGAGTTCGAAGCCAGTCTGGTCTACAAGAGCTAGTTCCAGGACATGCTCCAAAGCTACAGAGAAACCCTGTCTTGAATCCCCCCCCCCATAAAAAAAAGAAGTAGGAGACAGCTTGTGTGTGCCATGTGCCCAGGGCCTTGCACAGGATAGGCAAGCCCTTTGCACTGAGTTCCATCTCCAGCTGAGGTAACATTCTTTTGCTTTAATGGATTTTGTGCTCATGAGCACTTTAGTGAGGTTTCTGTTTGTTTTGTCTTGTTTCCCATGGGAGCTAGGCCTCGGCTTACTGTGCTGACATTTCTCACCCCTGCAGGAGCCACTTCACTAGTGTAATTTACCATACTGAGTAGTAGTATCGAGGTTCTGTGGAGGCATGCAGTCCTGTACAGGACGATTCCCCTGCTCTAGTCTGGCCCACCTCCAGTCCTGTCTGGGAACTCCTTTCCTAGGGTAGCAAGCCATGGGTAAGGTCTTAGTCTTAGGAGATTCTAGCCATTCTCAATCCCTGTAAAATATACACTCAATGCTTTGGCAGCGTGAGCTGTGTCCGTCTTAGAGCTTGATAACACACGAGCTGAGCAGCATGAACAAAGCAGAGTGAGACAAAGGGGAGGTGGGCAGGTCCATGTTCCTGGGCCTTGGGAACCACAGCATGCAACACAGATATATTACTAAGTTGATCATGGTGTTCTGTCACACCAGTGGCAAAGTCATTAACATATCTAATTACTCAAGCTTGTGTCAAGTGAAAAAACCAGCAAATACTCCAGTCTGGCCCACTCTGCTGGCTCCTTGGCCCCAGGGATGGAAAGGCTGACTGTCCCCTCCACAATCATAACACCTCTTATTTATACCACGTCTTTAATCTGATTTTCTTCAGCTTTCTGTAGATGGTGGTGGGATCTCCCTGCTACTCTTTCCAGAGCAAACAAGAGCTTTGACTTTTTTTCCTCTTGGTGCAAAGGAGCAGAAACCTCTTCTTTCTCATATTTGTAGAGTTGTGTCTTTGTCATTGCTGGGTGTGTAGGAGCCAGCCATGATAAGCTAAATAGAAACAGACTACCCAAAGGAAGTTCTTTACTTCCAACCATTATCACCTGCTAGTGTAGGACTCAGCCATCGATAAGTTTAATGGAGGCCTGAGTCTCAGTAGTTTACCCTGAAGCAATCCCTGGTTGCAGGAAGAACCACAAACTGAGATTACCTGAGCACCACCCAAGAACAGAGCATCCAAAGGAAATGCCTAAAGTTCCAACCACACTTACCAGGACACCCCTAGACAAATGTCAGCCAATCAGGGGTCCTGAACCTTAGAAATCCATCACTGTAATGATTCAGCCACACAACATGGCTGACACTTCAGGTTCCAGGGTTGCGCATGTGCGGACGAGCCCTCAGGCAGACATGCCTAATAGCCCCGGTAATCTTAAAGGACCCCGAGTGACCCATGTGCAGCATGGTTGCATCATCTACGTATGATGCAGCCACGTGAGCCCTTGCACGCATATGTGAGCTCACTCACCTGCCTATGATGTAACCATGCCATCCTCCTGTGCGTATGCGGTAGGCAGTCCCTAAAAGTTGGAGGAACCGTCTTCAGCCCCCCCCTTCTTTCTTTGTCTTTCTCTCTGCACACTGACTTCCCCAGGCCTGTACACACCCACTCTAATAAACTAAGCGAGTTTGTTGCATGTTCCGTGTTTCCTTCTCACTCGCTCCAGGTAATTTTACTCACCCCCACCTTTACTACTATAAAAACCCACTATCTCTCTAAAAAAAAAAGAAAAGAAATAAAAAATAAATAAAAACCGGGGCTCTCCAATTATTCCAATACATTGGACATACGGAGAGACCAAGTTTGTATAAAATAAACGCTCTTTGCTTTTACATATGGGACTCAGTCTCCTTGTTGGTTTTGGGGGGACTTTGCAGATCTGGGCATAACAGGTGCTGCGGGTAAGTGACGGCCGGGGAGGTGGTGTGAGTAGGGTCTCATGACTGCAAGTGCAACCTAAGTTAGCTTCCGAGGCTCAGCTTTCCTTCTGTGGGAACTGGGGAGGCATTTTGTCTGCAGGATGCCGAGTAGGGGAATAAATACATATTTCAATTCCTCCCACCTTTGGGTCTTAAGGTAAAGTCTTTTGGAAGTTGAGGGACTCAGGCCAAGGTTTTCCTGAGGAATCTAATTTTTTGAACACGGATTCCTGATGCTCTGCTCACAACATATTTACTAGTGCTTATTGCGAGAAGCAGAATTTATTTAAGAGTGAGGATAGAAAGCGGAACTGCTTCTGACCTTTTGTAAATGGAGCTTAAAGTTGAATTAATCTCCAGAGGCTTTAGCTGAATGCACAGTGTTTTCCTGAAAAATCTTGGGCTGAACCAAATAAACTGTGCCCCTGACTTGCCTGGTGGACAGAGAGATCATGTTGTACTTAGCAAAGATGATCAAACATGTCTCACGGGCACAGAGGCACCGCCTTCTCCACCACAGCCTGAAACTGAAGTTGGAACCTGCTGAATACTTGTATCCAGAGGTCCGCATTTACTTCCTTTGTTTTCTGTTTTTTTGTTTTTATCTTTTTCTTTCCCCCTCCCCTTTTTTCCCTTTCTGATGCTGGGGACAGAACAAACCCAAGGCCTTGTTCTTGCTAGGCAAGTGTCCTGTCACTGAGTCAAATCTCCAATGTCTTAGATTCTTAGATTTGTCTGAATCCTCCCTCAATCTGTAGGCTGTCTGCCTGTCTGAGAGAGTTCACTGAAGGCACTAACTACCTATGGGAAGAAAGGAAAGTGCTTTGAGATACTTCCCATAGTCTTGGGCATTTGAATTCTTGGTCCCTAGCTGGCTGTGCTGTTTGGGAGGATTAGGAGGTGTGGGCTTTGAGAGTTTTAAAGACTCCCACCATTTCTTTCTTTTTTGTTTTATTCATTTCTTATGTATACAGTGTTCTGCCTCCATGTATTCCTGCACACCAGAAGAAGGCACCAGATCTCATTACAGATGGTGGTGAGCCATCATCATGTGGTTGCTGGGAATTGAACTCAGGACCTCTGGAAGAGCATGCAGTGCTCTTAACAGCAGAGCCATCCCTCCGGCCCGTAACTCCAAAGCCTCAGGCTGCTGCATGCACCTGTATATACATGGCACATACACACAGTATAACACATTTACATATACACATAATTAATAAAATCTAAAAATGTGAAGATCTTGGATTTTTGGATACTGTTATTTTATATCATTACTATGAAACATAAAACATATCACAAAATAATGCCCATGTTAGTATCAATAGAAACAAAGATTTTCAGTCAAAGACAAAGCAAAATGTAAGAATAAAACCCAAGTCAGAACATTGTAGCCACCCATTTGACTAGGAAGTAGGACTTTGTTTTTTTTTTTTTTTTGTTTTTCAGTCATTAAGTGGGTTTTAATCATAAAGCAAAGAAAACCAGCCTACAAATCACAGTACCAGAGAACTTAGACAGCATGAGGACACTAAGGAGACATTCAAAGTTCTAATATACATGGGAATTAGAAAAAGACAAGATCTCCTGAGTAAATTGGGAGGATGGGACAGGACTTTGAAGTCATGATTTTTCTCTTTCTAAATCACACTTTCCTAGTGCGGCCCCCTGAAGAGGTGTGCAGAGCGGTGAGAACAGTGATTACCACCCTCGGTACTCAGGTGATGCTTTTCAAAGATCTGCCCCTAAAAGACACGAGAGAAGACTGAGTCCAGCTGTTGCATAGCAACATCAGGCTAGCTTGTCCCAGAAAATGAGGACACTGTTAAAGATTAATTGGAGGGGTCACACCAGGCATAGAAGTACCCCCTGGCCAAGGACAGACTTTGTGACCCCAAACAGTAATGGACATGAGACTTGAATACATTGAGTAAATATCCCCGAGCCGTGGAACTACTTTAAAAGGCGTCATCACAGAGATCTGCTAGAACATCCAGCTCATTACTTGGAAGGGCAAGACAGAATTATATTAACTTTACTAGATAAGCCATATTCAAAAGAAAAAAAATTCCTTAGTACTGGACCCAGGACCTCAAGCATGCTAACACTCTTCCACTGAGCCCCAGACCTCAAAGGAAAGTTGTTTGCTTATATCTCTCTTGGGCTATAATTCTGCACATGCCACAAAACTCACCCACTTAATTTAATGGTTTTGCTCTCTTTATAAAGTTGTGCAAGCATTTACCATATCCCGAATCTATAATATTTTCACCCTTAGAAGAAGCTCTGTACGTGTAAGCGGTCATTCCCCATTCTCCATCTCTCTAGCGTGGGAAACCACTAATCTCTCTTCTGCCTCTGGATTTTCCTTCCCCAGACCTTTTACATAAGCGAAAGTGAATGGCCTGTGTTCTCCGTGAGTTCCTTTCACCTAGCACAGCTTTTTCAAGGTTCATCCATGTGCTATCAGCTCGTCATTCTTTTCTTTTAATTGCTGAATAATGACAAAGTTCTTTCTTAAAGGATCTCAGCTAACAAACACAGACGGACTGGTGGGAAAGGACCACTTAGCAGCACCCTAATGCAATAACAGATCAGCGGTGTTGAAAGTTGGTCTGATTGACGTTGCTAGGTCAAAGAGCAATGCTGATGGGAAAGTGGGAAACGAACGCAACAGACCAATGAGCCCTAGACACGCAGATCAGTCCTGCATCCTGCACGCCGCCACAGGTGAGGCGAGCCATGCACTTGGGGTGCCTCATTTTAAAGAATGAATTGTGGGCCATAGTTTCCAGAATCTAATCCAGCTTCTAGTTTCAGCTTCCCACTCAGGAATCCGGGAGCCGGAGCTCCACAGCTGTCACTGGAGTCTCCATGTAGCATGCGCTAAGGGGAAATGAGCCAGTGGCTCCAGGAAGTAAATGGCGTAGAACAGAGGGCGAGGCTTGTTTTGGATTAAGGGATGAGGGAAACAACGCATATCGGGCCAGTGGGATGGCTCGTGGGATGACCAGTGAGATGGCCCGTGGGATGGCCTGTGGAATGGCTCCTGGGATGGTCTATAGGATGGCTCATGAGATGGCCAGTGGGATGGCCCATAGGATAGTCAGTGGGAGGGCTCATGGGATGGTCAGTGGGAGGGCTCATGGGATGGTCAGTGGGATAGCCTATGGGATGGCTTATGGGATGACCAGTGGCATGGCCGGTGGGATGGCTCACCTCACCTGGTGAAGGGACCTGTTGTGCGGGTCTGACAGCCTCAGTTTGTTCTGTGGGACCCATGGTGGAAGGAGAGAACTGATTCCTGAAAGTTTCTCCCACCCCTAACTCCCTTGGTGGGTACCCAAACTAACACACACTAATAATAAATGTATTTATTTTATTTTTAGAGAAAGAGTCTCTCTTTTTCCCCTTTTTATACATCTTTATTGATTTTTATTGAGCTCTACATTTTTCTCTGCTCCCCTCCCCCTTTCAACCCTCCCCCAAGGTCTCCATGCTCCCAATTTACTCAGGAGATCTTGTCTTTTTCTACTTCCCATGTAAATTAGATCTATGTAAGTCTCTCTTAGTGTCTGCATTGTTGTCTAAGTTCTCTGGGATTGTGGTTTGTAGGCTGGCTTTCTTTGCTTTATGTTTAAAAACCACCTATGAGTGAGTACATGTGATAATTGTCTTTCTGTGTCTGGGTTACCTCACTCAAAATAATGTTTTCTAGTTCCATTTTCCTGCAAAATTCAGGCTGTCGTTATTTTTTTCTGCTGTGTAGTACTCCATTGTGTAAATGTACCACATTTTTTTTTTAATCCATTCTTCGATCCATTTAGGTTGTTTCCAGGTTCTGGCTATGACAAACAAAGCTACTATGAACATAGTTGAGCACATGTCCTTGTGGCATGATTGAGCATCCTTTGGATATATACCCAAAAGTGGTATTACTGGATCTTGAGGAAGGTTGTTTCCTAATTTTCTGAGAAATCACCACACTGACATCCAAAGGGGTTGTACCATCTTGCATTCCCACCTGAAATGTAGAAGTGTTCCCTTTACCCCACAACCTCCCCAGCATAAGTTGTCACCAATGTTTTTGATTTTGGCCATTCTTACAGGTATAAGATGGAATCTCAGAGTTGTTTTGATTTTCATTTCTCTGATGACTAAGGATGTTGAACATTTCCTTAAGTGTCTTTCAGCCATTTTAGATTCCTCTGTTGAGAGTTCTCTGTTTAGGTCTGTATTCCATTTTTTTTATTGGATTATGTGATCTTTTGGTGTCCAGTTTCTTGAGTTCTTTGTATATTTTGGAGATCAGCCCGATCAGCCCTCTGTCTGATGTGGGGCTAGTGAAGATCTTTTCCCATTCTGTAGGCTGTTGTTTTGTCTTGTTGACCATGTCCTTTGCTTTACAGAAGCTTTTCAGTTTCAGGAGGTCCCATTTATTAATTGTTTCTCTCAGTGTCTGTGCTGCTGGGGTTCTATTTAGGAAGTGGTTCCCTGTGCCAATGAGTTCAAGTGTACTTCCCACTTTCTCTTCTATAAGGTTCAGTGTGGCTGATTTTATGTTGAGGTCTTTGATCCATTTGGACTTGAGTTTTGCGCATGGTGATAGATATGGGTCTATTTTCATTCTTCTACATGTTGATATCAAGTTATGCCAGCATCACTTGTTAAATATGCTTTCTTTTTTCCATTTGATATTTTTTGCTTCTTTATTAAAGATCAGGTATTCGAAGATGTGTGGATTGATATCCGGGTCTTCTATTTGGTTCTATTGGTCCTCCTGTCTGCTTTTCTTTAAAAATATTTATTTATTTATTATGCATACAGCATTCCTTCCATGTATGCGTGCAAGCCAGAAGAGGGCACCAGACCCCATTACAAATGGTTGTGAGCCACCATATGGTTGCTGGGAATTGAACTCAGGACCTTTGGAAGAGCAGGCAATGCTCTTAACCTCTGAGCCATCTCTCTAGCCCCCTCCTTTCTGTTTTTATGCCAATACCAGGCTGTTTTCAGTACTGTAGCTCTTTAGTAGAGTTTGAAGTCAGGGATTGTGATGCCTCCAGAAGTTCTTTTATTGTACAGGATTGTTTTGGCTACCCTGGGTTTTTTTGCTTTTCCATATGAAGTTGAGTACCGTTCTTTGGAGGTCTTTGAAGAATTTTACTGGGATTTTGATTGGCATTGTGTTGAATCTGTAGATTGCTTTTGGTAAGATTGGCATTTTTACTATGTTAATTCTGCCTACCTAGGAGCATGGGAGATCTTTCCACTTTCTAGTGTCTTCTTTAATTTCTTTCTTCAAAGATTTAAAGTTCTTGTCATACAAGTCTTCCACTTGTTTGGTTACAGTTACTCCGAGATATTTTATGCTATTTGTGGCTATTGTGAAGGGTGTTGATTCTCTGATTTCTTCCCCAGCCCTTTTATCATCTGTGTACAAGAGGGCTACTGAATTTTTTGAGTTAGTCTTGTATCCTGCTACATTGCTGAAAGTGTTTATGGGTTGTAGAAGTTCCTTGGTAGAATTTTTGGGATCACTTATGTAAATTATTATATCATCAGCAAACAGTGAGAGTTTGACTTCTTTTTTTCCAATTTGGTGCCAGTGCGCATACTTGTGGCCTTTGGTGGCAATACAGGCCACGAACAGGCACACAATGCACATATATACATGCGGGCAAACACTCTAGATATAAAACTAAAATCTCTCACATTGAAGATTCGGAGGTCAAGAAGCCATTTTTATCTAGAAATATAACTTGTCAGAATGGGTACTTTTCTGAGAAAGAAAGATTTAAACTAACTTTTCTTTCTTAAACACTTAGGGTTTATTTTGGTCTTTTTGTCTCTGAAGAGTTCTGGGTTATTTTGCTAAAATCAAAGACAGCCTTTCAAAAACAGTTCCCTCCCCCAAAGTAAACCAAAACAAATACAATGCCAGGCACAGAACAAGAATATGGTCAAATATGAATGTGTGTTTCCACACAGAAAACTCACTCAAACTGTTTAGAAGACATTGTTTTCCAACCCAGGGTTCCATTTTTTAAAAATGCATCTAAATTTCTTTTTTCCCTCCAGATGTTCTTTTTTTTCAAAATCTTAAATTGCATTTATTTATCTCTGTGTGATTGTGTATGTGCTTTCATGTGTGTGTGTGCGTGTGTGTATGTTTGTGTGTGTGTGTGTGTGCGCGCGTGTGTGTGTATGCCGTGCTGCATATCTGGAGGTCGGAAGACAAACTGCAAACGTCAGTTCTCTCATTCTCCTTGTGGTTCCTGGGACTTGAACTCAGGTGGTCAGGTCTGGCGGCAATCACCTTTATAGACTGGGCCGTCTCATTAGCCCTCAGATATTCTTAAGGGGGTGGGGCTACTGCCTTTGTTAGAAATTTGGAATCAGATCTATAATCAGATTGTAGCTTTCACCTGTGAGCTAGGGTGACGAAGGGCAAACTCACTTAAGCTCTGAGAACCTCCATTTCTTCCACTGAAATGGAAGGAATTAATTACAGCATCTGCTTCATAGGCTTGCGAGGGGAACTAATTAAACCACAGTTCATATGTGGTGAGGTTTAAATTGCTTAGCATAGTTTTTCCCCAAAGCCTAAAATCCTGCCCCGCTCTCCCGCCCTGTGTATGTGTGTGTGTGTGTGTGTGTAAGAGAGAGAGAGAGAGAGAACCATACTCTGGCACACTCCTTTCTTCCTTTAAGTCCACCCCAGCTGAGATGCATGACCGTCTCTGTGAGGAGGAATCGCTCCTCTGAAGTGAATTTGCAAACTGCGTCCATCTCTGCAGCTGACTGCTCGGACGTGTAGCTCCAAGTATTTGTATCCTCTCTTTTCAGATTTGATTGGTTTTCTTAGCCTCCCCCAGGGACGAGAGGGAAGAGAAAACCAGTCTGCCACAGGGACCTTTCCATTGGTCACAGCAAGCGCTGCCAGCTGCGTGCTCGAGACTGGGATATCGGCACGGTAAAGGGAAGCCGCCAGCTAGAGGCGGTGCAACTGTATGGTGCGCTAGTTTCAGGCGACTGTGGTAAAATCAGTATAGTTGGGGTTGGGCCTTGGAACAACAGTTTCTTTTTTGGCTCTGCAGTGCGTGTTAGTGGGTGAAGTGTCTCAGGAGCCTGTGTGCTCTGGAGCCTCTGGGGGAAAATCCACCGTGGTCTTCTTCCTCTTCCGGTGGTGGCTGGTCCTTGGCTTATAGCACACCACCTGTTGCCATGTAGGCTCTTGATCAGGTTCTTTTTCTCCACCAATTACATCTCTGGGAAAAACATCTCAGACACAGCAGGGAGCAATGGGTAAGAAACTTTATTCCAGGTAAAGAAACTTTTGTGCACATACATACATTCAGAACAAAGCACACACAGAGAAAGATGCCCACAGGACAGAGAGGGAACCAAAATCCTAATCTCTTGGGAGGGCCCAGATCTTTATAATGTTTTTGGTGACACAGGACAGGTCCTCCCCCTCTGATTTTGGATTGGTTGCCTAAGCAAAGAAAGAGGAATTTCAGGTAAACATGCTCTGGTCTAGCCTAGAACACATCTGACTACCCTGGGCTAGTCTCTGGAAGGAGGGGCCATGCTGACTGGAGAAAAAGCCCTCCAGGCCTTTGTCTCAGGTCAGGAGGGTGAGGAAGAAGTGGAAGTTTGCCATTTTCTTTACCTATTTGCCCCTTTTCCTGTCCATCCGCCTATCGGGGGCTCTGTCTAGCTCCTGGCTGTTCTGTGATATTTGTTTGTGTTCTGACAAAGCCTGCCTGGAGATCAGAGGACGGAGCTAGCCACTAGTTAACTAGCTAGCCAGATAGTGATGGGACACACCCTTCATCCCAGTACTTGGGAGGGGGAAGCGTGAAGATCAGGAGTTCAAGGCCACTCTGGGCCCTGAACCAGTCTGAAAAAAGAATCAGAGATAGTTGGTGGTGGCTTACACCTTTGATCCCAGAACTTGGGTTCTTATGCCTTTGATCCCAGCACTAGGGAGGTGGAGACAGGATCTCAGGCCCATTCAGTCTGAGGATCGGTACAGACAGAATCTTACCCATTCAGTCTGAGGATTCATAGAGATAGGATTCCCCCACTCCCAATTTGGTTTGAACATTCAGAGAGGTAAGAAGTCTCTGGTGCCCGTCTGCTCTGCTTCTCTGATCTTTCAGTTGTCACCCTAATATCTGACTCTGTTTTTTTTAATTGTTAAGACTAATTAGAATACTCATCACCTGGTCCATCCATGAACCACCATGCCCTGTGACATTTTCCTTACCCAAGTTTGACCTCTCTTCCTCTGCTTCTTTCATAGGAAGCCCCTCCTTCGTGATGGCATTTAGGCTCTTGTTGATAACCCATGGCCATGGCTTCAGCATGGCCTTACACCTTCAGAGATCCTTTTTCCATCGAAAGCAACACATACAGACAGGTTCTAGATGTTCGATCTCTGACGGCTCCTGCCCCTCCAGCCACATTTAGTAATAGTACTTCTCAGAAGTGGGCTAGTAGGGACGGCTTGTGTGGAGCTTGCTGCTTGCCTGCCTGCCTGCCAGGGAAGGAATTTTCTCAGCCTTCTGATGGCTATCTGAATTTAATCAGAGAGGGGATATGAGTTGCTCCCTGCCCTGGTCCTACTGTTAATTATCTTGATTTGTTTAATGTCAGATCATTCATACGAAAAGGTCAACTCTTGAGATTGCTTCGGTGCACACCAAACTGACAGTTGACTCACCCCCAACCTCCAACCTGTGTGAAACAGGCCTGGGCTTGCGGGAGGAGAAGCCGAACAACACTGCATTGGAACCAGACAGGAGTGCCTTTGCTCCCTTAGCTGGACATTTGCAAATCTAAAGGGTCTGCCCAACACAGCCCAAGAACAGTGACCCAGGCTCCGATGTGAATGTCAGGCTTTCTGTCGCTTCAACAAGTCTAAGAGCAGTGGTTGGGAAGTGGGATTTGTAAATACTGCTCCAAAGCGTTCCCATTTCAACGGAAACAGATGCCATCATCCCCATTAGAGTGGATGCTCCTAGTCATTGGAATAAGACACAAACCCGCTCCTTGGTAAAGCAAAATGCCTGCAAGAGGCCAGCAGGAGGGGCAGGCAGTGGTGTGGGATGCAGGAATCTATAAAGTCTGCATGTAGAGCCTGGAAGACCTTCATTTTGGCAAAAGAGGCTTAAAAGTGAAATATTTATCACCAGAAGGATATAGAAAAACAGTTATAATGGAATGTGTGAGTCGTTCAACCAGGAAACAAAGTGACTTTGAGATAGAATAAAATCATGTCATTTGTGTCTCGTAAGAACATAATGTTCCCAGTCTGCTTGTGTGCTTGGGGTAAAAGCGAAGTGTCTGCTCTGTTCTGAGGTGGTCGCAGGCCTGGTGACTGGCCGTCCGTCTGAGGCTCCTGTTCAAAGTTCTAGTGATGCTGATGATGCTCGCTAAGGCGAAGCACCACGCATTGTACTCTCCTTGACTTGGCTTGACTTCCTGTTACCCTTAAGGGTAGAGACTTAGAATCAAAATTTTCTATTTATTCAATGTGTGTCTGTATTTTATTCTAAAAACATATCTCACTGTGGGAGCCTCTAGAGTTTCTCTCTTGCCTTCCCTCTCTCCTTTCTCTCCCATCCACTCCCCTTTCTCCTGCTGCTGTCCAGGATTGAACCTGGGACCTTGTGCCATCTAGGCAGGGATTCTACCACTGGGCTCTATGCTCAGCCCAGCATCCCATTTTCAAAGGAGACAACGGAGGCTCAAAAAGTTAAATCATTTGCCCAAAGCTGAGCTATGAAACACAAGGCCAAGTGTCAAAAGCCTGAGTTCATCTGGATCACGTAACTCGACTCCAGCTGATGTTTGACTGTTACATAACCACAGGACTGGCTCGTCACAGGTTTCCTGGCAGCCAGGACACCTATAAGTCTCTGTTACCTAATCTCTCTTGGGTCAGAAAGAGATTCAGGATGTCCTGGATAGTGAACTCATAATGGCCTTTCTCTTCCTTCAACCTCAGACAGAATCTGCAAGTGGAAAATTCCAGGAATGTCTTGAATTAGAAAGTGAAGTCTAATTTGCTGCCCAAAAATAAATAAATAAATAAATAAATAAATAAATAAATACCAAACCAAACCAAACAAAAAACAAAAACACCACCTGAAAACCAAACCAAATGAAACAAGCAAATAAAATTAGCCAAGGAGAAGGTCACCCTATCATTGCCTTTCCATTTGCCAGGTATAACCAGCAGGACCATTTGGCATTGAAATGGGCACCTCACTACAGCATCTGGAGGGGAAGCCTTCCCAGCCCCGAGGACTGGAGGAAAAGCAGCCGCCTCTCCTGTCTGGTTCATGCTGTTTGGGGCTTCAGGAAGGGCATGTGGCTTAAGAACAACCACCACAAACCCCACAGTTTTGTTTTGTTTTTTAAAATATAATTATGGAAGTCGCACAATAGAGCCTGGGGGAAATTACTCACTAACAGTGCCGAGACAATGGTTATTCTGACAGTCATGGTCTATCTGCTCGGATCATCGTTTTGTGGGCCTGATGTTTTGTTAGGTCCCCAACTGGACCCTAGATATTGAAATCTCCAGTGTTTGAGACCTTGTTTGGCTTGCAGAACCTACCCTGTCCAAAACCAGGGTCTGGGAGTTTCCTCTGTTCCCCTTCCACCAGGCATGCTGGTGAGACTTCCTGACGATAGGTAGTTTTCTCCCAAGTCCCATTGTGCTGTCTGTGACTTGGTATAACAGGCACAGCTGTTGATGGCTACTCTCTTCTCACGCTTTTTCCTCTCCTGTTTTGCTGTGTGGCTTCCAGAAGCCATTCCAGTCAGCAAAACACTGCAGTAGGCAGAAAGATTTCTCTCAGGAGTGGTTCCAGTAGGTGGAGTACATCTGTAGGCTCGGCCACTGGAATGCCAGCAGCCGTGATTTATTCTGAGTCTGGACAGAAGCGTCTGCAAGATGGCAGAGCTGGGTTCTCTGTTTCTCGCTTTCCCATCTCCTGCCGTAAGAACTGTAAGCACCACAGTGTGGCTGTTCCTTCTACCTGAGTCCCGGAGGGAGCCGAGCAGCTAACTTGAGTGCAAGAAATAAGCTTAATAATAATAATAAAAAAAAAACCCCTAGGCACTGGAGAGGTGGCCCATTTGTTGAGAGCACTTGCTGTTCTTGTGGAGGATCCAGATTGGAATTCCACACACCCTGTCTTCGGTTCCAGGGCGTCTGACACCCTCTTCTGGCCACTGTGGATACTGCACCCGGGTGCTGCACATGTTGAAGAAGATAAAACACCACATGCATAAAATAAAAATAATCAAAAATTAAAGTTATATGTATTAATTTTGTGTGCCTCCCCCTCCCTGTGTGTGTGTGTGTGTGTGTGTGTGTGTGTGTGTGAAGACAACTTGTGGGAGCTGTTTTTCTCCTTCCATGATTTGAGCCTCTGGGATGGAACTCAGGTCAATAGGCTTGGAACTAAGTGCCTTCGCTCACTGGTCCTTTCTTCAGAGTTCTAATGTAGGGCATAAATGCAGCTCAAGGCAGAGGTGATGCTTGCCACTCCTGGTCACACTGATGGAGTTTATCTGCCCAGAATATCATGAGGGATGGCCACAGGATGGAAAGAAGAGCTCCCACATGGACCTGGACGTTCTGCTGCTCATCTCTCGCCTCTTCTGGCTTTTGTGACTCTGTTCCCTGCTCACTACCCGAGCCTTCTCCCTGGCTGAAGAGGCAGAGGTCCTCTGAGGCTGTTGTCAGGTACAATGAACAGTAAAGACCTTGGGTGAGTCTGACTTGGAATGGACTTCTATTCTTAATCACTCTGTCCAGAGGAGAATTCCAGGAAGAAGTGGAGGCAGGGTTCTTGCCAGAATTAGGATGCAAATGTGTGTGTGTGTGTGTATTCCTGTAATACCGCTCACCCATACTCTCTAGTTGGTCCAATAAACTCATTGGTTCTCCAGAGTGCACTTTGGTGCAATGGTACCTCAGTTTGTCACTGGACCCTTAGAAGGAGGGATGGGTGCTGTTTACATTTTCCCCAGGGAGAGAATTTTCGCAACAGGGGGCCACGCCCACCTTCCAAATCCTCTTGTTACTCTGGCTTATTTCAGGGTCTGTTTACTTCACGGCCCGGGTACCTGCTCAGACCTGCAGAGCAGGCTTTCCACAGTGGACAGCTGGTCTCCAGTGATCTATGCCATCCCAGTCACGGGTCCTGAGGACAGGCCTCCTTCCGGGGAGTTCCTCTTCGGCCTCATGTCCACTGCCTAAAGATCTAGGATTCTGCTGGGAGCTTCCTCCTTTCCCTGTAGTCACTGCTTTGTTAGAGTGTTGATGACTTAACCTTTTAAGTTTAAAGTTTATTTGTTGTGTGTGTGTACATGTGTGTGTGCTTGTGTATCACAGCGGGCACTTGGAGGTCAGAAGACAACTTGCTGTAGTCGGTTCTCTCCTTCCACCATGCGGGTCCCGGTGACTGAACTCAGGTGTCAGGGTTGGTGGCCAGCATCTGAGTCACCTGCCAGCTGGCTTTTCTTTTCTTTTCATTTCTTTTCTTTTCTTTTCTTTTCTTTTCTTTTCTTTTCTTTTCTTTTTTCCTTTCCTTTCCTTTTTTTCTCTCTCTCCCCCTCTTTCTTTCTTTCTTTCTCTCTCTCTCTCTCTCTCTCTCTCTTTCTTTCTTTCTTTCTTTCTTTCTTTCTTTCTTTCTTTCTTTCTTTCTTTCTTTCTCTTTTGGTTTTTCGAGAAAGGATTTGTCCTGGAACTAGCTCTGTAGACCAGGCAGGCTTCGAACTCACAGAGATCTACCTGTCTCTGCCTCCCAAGGGCTGGGATTAAAGGCATGCGCCACCACCACCCAGCTTTTTTCCTTCCTTCCTTCCTTCCTTCCTTCCTTCCTTCCTTCCTTCCCTCCCTCCTTTCTTCTTCTTCTTCTTCTTCTTCTTCTTCTTCTTCTTCTTCTTCTTCTTCTTCTTCTTCTTCTTCTTCTCCTCCTCCTCCTCCTCCTCCTCCTCCTCCTCCTCCTCCTCCTCCTCCTCCTCCTTCTTTAAAAAAATCAATAACCCACAACATCGATCTTTAGGCATGGACACGAGAACAAAGTGTCTCATGAGGAATGCCCCTGGAAGGAGGCGTTTCCTCAGGGCTCGTGACTGGGATGGCACAGATTACTGGAGACCAGCTGTCCACTGTGTAAAGCCTGCCCTGCAGGGGCCAGCGATGTCTCACCAAGCAGTTTCTTCCTAACCTACATTTTCACCGGGCACATGCCAAATGCCACCTGCTCTGCCAGGCATTCTCACACGTGTTACTTTCTTTATAATCTCCGCCCTGGGACTGAGGGGAAGACCACATCTTCTTCATCTTAAAAACGAGGACAACGGAGGATCCCGGGTGCAGCAGGCTGTCCAAAGACAAAGGCGGGAGAGATCCAGCAAGCATCGTGGAGCTAAATCCAGCTTCTTTCAGGTCTTGCAGCAGGTGCTCGGAGCCACCTGGACCAGGAAGGACATGGACTTGTGCTTGTGACCGCGGGGATGTTCCTAGACCAGGGGAACCTGAGGGGACTTGGTCTGAAAGGGCCAGGATCCCAGAGATACGGTCCCCTCCCGCGTCCCGCCTGAGGGTCTAGTCTTTGCCAGGGTGAAAAGAGAGGTTCATGGGGCTAGAGCAGTAGCCGGGAGGAAGCCGATTGGACCTCTTTCTAGAAGCCTGGCCTTCATCGTCAGGGGATGTCCCGCCAGGAAGAGGGTTGGAAGGAACTCACGGCCCTTGGCCCTTGGCGCCCGCAGAAAGTCCTGGCGCGCAGCCGGCCTGGCTTCCTCCTAGGCTAGGGCTGAGCTCAAGGCTTCGCGGTAGCGCTGGCTGCAAACCCGACTGAGAAACTAGGTCAGCCTGCGGCCAGCAGCCTCCTGGAGAGTTTCCTGCCTCTCCTGAGCCCTGGCTCCCTCCCTTCCCAAGTCTCCTCCACTCGCTGCTCCCTCTTCCTCTCCTCCATCATCTCTATGAGACAGACACCTCCTTCTAAGAGGCAGCGGACTAGTTTTAAGTAAATCAAAAGCTGCAATAAATTTCACACTGGAGCAAACCAAAATTCCCACTACCGAGGAACAGCTATAGTTACCAGAATGACATCCCTCAAGTGTATTGTATTTTACGGGAATATGCAGTTAGAGGAAGAGATCTTATTAAAATGAGACTTAAAATAGTTACTTTTAAATGAAAAAAATTCACTTCAGTGATTTTATTTGGATCCAAGAAACTACAGTGAAATGGAAAAGAATTGCTGAATTTTTAAGTAAATGTAGTTTACTACAGGATGAACAATAAAATATTCCGTATTCCTTTAAGAAAGATTCAGAAAGAACGTGAAGAAAGGAGAGGGGAGGGGAGGGGGGAGAATTAAGTGGTTGGAGATTTAAAAAGTGATGTGTTTCAATTTTAGCTAGTTAATTAATTCCTGCTAGGGGAGCTGAAAGCATTTAGCACAAATCCTTCCTCCCACCCCTTCTCTTAGCTTCTTGATTTCTAAGTTATACTATGATTATTTTAAAATTTTCACACTTAGAACATCACTGTTGAGTGACATAAATATATTTCCCATGCATCTCCACTGTTGGTTATTTATTTATCTGTATTTTTTTTAAAGGACAGGCTTGCGTTGAACATCTGTCTTTTTGCCTCCACTTAAAATTTCGTAAAATATCATTTTTATCTATGTGTGTAGATGTTTTGCCTGGGTATATGTCTGTGCACCATGTGTTTGCCTGGTGCCCACGGAGGCCAGAAGAGGGCACTGAGTACCCTAGAGCTAGAGTTACAGACCATTGCTCTCTCCACCCCCGCACCCCACTCCAGCTGGCTTTGGGGGGCAGATGACAAGTTGCTTTTCTCCTCCCACTGTGACTAAGCTCAGGTTGTAAGACCTGCTGGCAAGAGCTTTTACCCACCCAGCCATCTCACGGGTGCCATGATCTATGTTTGGATCCAATCCTCATCACTAACTCTGAGCTTTTGTTTTATGTGGTGGGTTTTGTTGTCATGGTGAAGCAGGTTTCTTGTGTAGCCCAGGCTGGCCTCAGACTTATTATGTAGCCAAGGAGGGCCTGGAGCTTCTAATCCTCTGACTTCCACCTCTTGAGTGCTGGGATTCCAGATGTGTGGCAAGGTCCCAGGGATTCCAGATGTGTGACAGGGTCCCAGCTTCCCCTTGTTTGCGCTTTTCCGTTGCCATCTCTGGATATAATATAATATGATATATGGATTATATTTTGAAATTGTTCAATAATGATTTGCGAATCTGGTTTTTCTTTAGGAAGGAATATTGGCTAGGTATAATATTTTTGAGATACCACCTTACACATTTATACCATTGTGACCATTATCCTAGTACTTTGTGTGTGTGTGTGTCTTCACATTAGGAAAACAATCTATACGTTTTTGGTATATCTTCTGTTTGTTGAATTGCCTGTCTAAAAGAATCATTCAAGCACAGTAGATGCTTACTGCTTTGTTAAATTCTTATTTGGAATTTTTAAAATGGAGATTCATACCCATATTTGTTATTCTGTAGTATGAATACCTTCTCTCTTTTTCCCTCTCATTTCCCCCTCCCTCCTTTTCCCCCTCATTTCCCCTCCCTCTTTTCCTCCCCCATTTATTCCCCCTCCCTCCTTTCCTTCCCCTCTTTTGTTTCCCTTTCTCCTTTCTTCCCTCCAGCAGGGGTGGGGCAGGGGCATCTGGGTGGGTAGGTGGGGTTGGGACTGGAGTAGGAGGGACTGGGTGGGGAAGGACTCCTGGTTTTATAGTCTCTTGTCTACATCTGACTGCACTGAAGACAAACCCTTGGGCTGCAGAGTTGAGGTCCTTAAAAGATTGGGAGTGGGGGAACTCTTCAGGCTGCTAAAGATGACAACGTGGAACTGTGTCACCGTGCCCTCACCACTAACAGAGAGTTTTCTTTACTTTTTTCCTCTCGGAAATTTGTTATTTACCTTAGTTTACAATCCAGGAGCAGACACTTAAGGGATGTGATTCTCCTACACAGCTGGTAAGGAGAGGGAGCCCAAGGGAAGCGGGATTAGATACAATCCCTATTCTTGTTTTCCAAATGTTATTGGCTTCTGTTATCTTGAAATATATAGGCTGTTCTTGTTTACAGACAATAAAATTTAGTTCTCCTCTGAAGTGAAAAGCTATTGCACATGAAAATTTGTATCTTTTTTTAAACCCAGAAATACTCATTAGCATTTTTATAGTCTCTTCAGCTTTTCAGATGTCATTTCTACTGGATATGTTATAATTTATCATCCTATTTTCCTAGCGTTAGATATTCAATTTCTAGCCATTGTTATTTTTCTGCATTAGCAGACAATGTAATAAGCATTTTTGTGACACATGACATTTTGATTTTGCCGAATTATTTTTTTTTTTAGAATGCATTTCCAATGCTGAAATTATGGGAAATGTTTACAGCTGCTTCCCAGAGGACGTCTTTATTTGTACTGATACCCATAATGAATGGAGGCCCTCTCTCTTTCCATTACCACCTGGCCCACTATACATATTGCTTATTTTATGAAAATTCACCAAATCCAGAAGCTTGCCGACGACATGTCAGGTTCCTTTGGCACCACATTGAAATTTAACAGGGAGCAGGTGATTGCTCAGACTATAAATTAGTTATTTATTTATTTTTTGTTGCTCTGATAAAATACTGAGACGGGAAGCAACTTAAGGAAGCAAGAGTTTCTTCTGGCTTATAATTCCAGATGGCTAGAATATATAATGGTGGGGAATGCATGACAGCAGGAAGCTGGAGCTGGAAGCCAGTTGAAGACATTTTGTCACCAGGAAATCAAAAGAGTACCGTTGGAATGAGGTGAGCCTATGAGCTCTTAAACCCCACTTCCTAGGACACGCTTTCTCCAGTGAGTCTCTGTGTTCTAAATGTCCCATAGTCTCCCAAACAGCACAGCATGGTAGCCGGAATGAAAAGAGCCTCCACAGGCTCATATGTTCGAATACTTGGTGCCCAGTCAGTGGAACTGTTTGGGAAGGATTAAGGAGGCGTGGCCTCGTTGAAGGTGTGCCAGTTGGGGCGGGCTCTGAGGTTTCAAAAGACAATACACTCAGTGAACTCTCTCAGCCTCGTGACTATGGATCAAGCTGTGCACCCTCAGCTGCTCCTGCTAACATGTCTTAGTTCTACCATCACGGCCTCTAACCCTCTAACTCTAACCCCTAACTAACTGTTTTATAAGTGCCTTGGCAGAACATTTAGTCACAACCATAGAAAACTTACTAAGACAGAGGGTAAAGGTGCTTGCTGCCAAGCCTGACGACCTGGGTTCGATCCCCAGAATCCATGACGTGGAAGGATGTCATGGTCTCACATCTGGGCAACATCTGTCGGGGTCCAGCCTTGATAGGTTTGTATGTTCCAGGGTAGGGGCATGTGAATTAGAAATGTTAGAAAAAACAGAGATACAAAAGAAAAAGACACAGAATAGAGTCAGGAGGGTAACCGGTTGAATACTGAATTCGCCCACATTTATTTTCCATATTCTTATATACCCCAATCCAAAAATTGGGGGGAGAAGGCAAAAGACTGCTTTAACATGATACAAAGAACAAACAAAGCAATTACCATTTCAACATCAAGTAACTATATCCTGAGTTAAGTATTCTGTTGTTTAGGCAAGACATGCAGTGACCACATCTTAGGCCAAGCATCCTGTAGGCAGCCACACCCTAGGTCAAATCTCATGTCATAACCTTGAAGGAGCAAGAATAGGCCTGAATTCTCTGACCTTTGGTCATGGTGGACCGGATCCACATCCATGGGTTCTGACAGAAGGAGTGAACTGGTCCTGAGAGTTGTCCTCTGACCTCCACAAACACACCATGATGTCTGTGTGCTCAAAGACATAATAAACACATGCTATAACAATTTAAAATTCAACAGTGTAGATTTCCTCCTATGCCTTTCTCAACTATTCATACTGTCCCATATAAATTTTTTATACCCTTTCCCTAGCTATGCATTGGGGTCTTAAAGGGCTTATATAATTCTGAATTACTCAAAATTTGACATATCTCTTCTAAAAGCACCCCTCTATCTTGGTAGTGTGAACAACTGTCTACTCACGGCACATCAAAGTGGCAACTCCATCCGGGACTAGCTTGGTGAACCAATGAGTTGATTGGGGTTGCTTACAGAATATGACAGACCACCAACACAGCTGTGTTGATGAAACTCCCACCCGAGTGGTGACACCTCCATAGCTGCTCAGATGGAGTCTTTGCTTTAGTTCACATTCCTCCTCTGTAGTATACCCCAGGACCACACGCAACTGGGACAGGATTACATACAGTTCAGAACGGGATTCTGGAAGGCAGGGCTGTGTTCTCAGGCCAGAGTCTAATGGCCTCACCACCCCCTCCTTTTCTAACATGCCAGACCTTGTTGAGGGTGTCTTGCAGATGACCACTGTTGGTCTGATTAGGGTGGTAATCCCGATTATATCCAGAGGACAGTAGCCCTAACTCTATGATAAAAGCTCAAACTTAGGGGCTGGAGAGATGGCTCAGAGGTTAGGAGCGCTGACTGCTCTTCCGGAGGTCCTGGGTTCGGTTCCCAGCGGCCACATGATGGCTCACAACCATCTGTGGTGAGGTCTGGTGCCCTCTGCTGGCCTGCAGGCATACACACAGACAGAATATTGTATACATAATAAATAAATAAATAAATAAATATTTTTTTTTTAAAAAGCTCAAACTTAAAGGTCTTTGTCAGATGCACACAGTCATGTCACGACAATACAGCCAAGAACAGTTTCACCTACCCCACGTTACTTGTTTCTTCCTCCCCCAAATTTCTTCCTGGTGTAGGAGGTCCTTCTGTATTTGCGTTGCTTTCATTGGTTGAATAAAGAAACTTCCTTGGCCTTTTGATAGGGAAGCCCTTAGGTGGGCGGAGTAGACAGAACAGAATGCTGGGAAAAGGAGAAGTGTGGCAGACGCCATGAATCTCTGGCCTGAGATGGACGTAGGTTAGAATCTTGTTTCTAGTTAGGAAAAGGGGACAGCTGAGATCAGAGACATGTCCAAACAACCCTGAAGCCTGTGCATAAACACAGGGCCATAGTGGTTCTCTGCTTTGAAACTAGAAAATACAAACCTCAGGCTTTCTTCCCTTGAGTCCATTGTGACTCTGTCAGGAAGTTTCCTTTTAATAGCAGGAGGCTTATCAGATCCCTCATCCTTAAACAGTTAATCTTGATAAAATTTAGGATCTTACTGGGAGCAGATGCTCTGGGTTCTCTTGATCCTCCACAGATTCACTCACCAGGGAAAGGCAGTGTTGGCCAGCCTCACCTGGTGCCATGGTTTGGATGTGAAATGTCTCCCACAAGCTCTGGGGTTTGCATACTTTATTCCCAGCTGGAGGTGCTATTTAGTGAGTATGGTAGTTTGAATCTAATTGGCTCCCATAATCTCACAGGGAGTGGCTCTATTAGGAGGTGTGGCTTTGTTTTGAAGTGGGTATGGCCTTGTTGAAGGAAGTGTGTTGTAGAAGGCTGCCGCCTGTTTGTTCCCAGCTGCTCAGCCCCAAAATAACCACACAGAAACCATATTATTTGCAATACTGTTTGGCCAATAGCTTAAGCATATTTTTGGCTAATTCATATCTTAAATTAACCCATCTCCATTAATCTGTATATCACCACATGGCTGTGGTTTACTGGGTAAAGTTCAAGTGTCTGTCTCCGGTGGGGCTACATGGCTTCTCCTTGCTCCACCTTCTTTCTCCCAGCATTTAGTATAGTTTTCCCCACCTATTTCTACTCTGCCCTACCAACAGGCTAATTCTTTATTCATTAACCAATAAAAGCAACACATAGACAGAAGGACTTCCTACATCAGAAGTGTGACATCCTGGGGGCAGACTTTGAGGTTTCCTATGCTCAGGATTAGCCCAGTGTCTCAGTCAACTTCCTGTTGCCTGCAAGATGTAGGACTCTCAGCTACTCCAACACCACATCTGCCTGAATGCCACCATATTTTCTGCCATGACGATAATGGACTAAACCTCTGAACTGTAAGCTTCCACTTCAATGAAATACTTCCTTTATAAGGGTTGTCATGGTCGTGGTGTCTCTTCTCAGCAATAGAAACCCTAACTAAGACAGTGAGATTGTAGAATCTTTGGGAGCTGGGGCCTGGTTGGAGGAAGAGAGTCCCTGAGGGCCAGCCTTGATTATACAGCCAGGCCATGCTTCCAGCCTTCTCTTTTTGCTCCTGACCCTCCCAGATGTGAACAAGTAGCTTAATGCTCCGGCCAACACAGCCGAGAGCCACTCCCACTGGCCAGTCTTTCTTGCTCTTGTATATTCCTTGCTACTGTGCCTTTCCTACAATAATCTACTATGTCCTCAAAACACACCCTAACAAACCCATCCTCCCTTAGTATCTGAATTTTATCGCAGCAATGAGATGGTAGCTACTCCATCTGGGAACTTTTTCAGAGGGACGAGTCTATCCCCAGAGGAAGAAGTCTGTAATGCCTCATCATTTGCCATCAAGACCGGAAACTTTCTCGCTCGATTTGGCTTACATCCAATTGTAGAACCTTGGCCTCCCTCTGTGGCAGATGGTTCTGGTTGGAAGACTGGCTCTAAAGGTTTTTTTTTTTTTTTAGCTTTCTTCAGTCAAACATTTCTTCAGCAAATCTTCCCCCAGCCCGTCTTCTAGGTTATGTCTCTACTTCTCCATGGAAGAATTTCCTTGTATCTGAGAACCCATCTCAGTGTATAATCATTTCGTCATTTTGATCAGCTCCCACTGCTACCATTAGTTACTGGCCTCCATGGTCAGACAGCACTGCCGCCACCGGGGAAGAGCAGCTGCAGACAACAGCTGACCCAAGGGGTGGAGTTTAGACCGTCTCTTTTAAGGGGGGCATGCACATATGTTTCACAATTTCATGTCAATCAGGAACTCCCCTGCTTCAAGATTCCAGTGGCGTTCCATTGCACACCAGGAGTAAATCCCCACACCATCATGCCCTCTCTTCACTGTCACCTCTGAGCAGCCTCTTGGCTTCCTCCCTGGGCCTGTAACCGTCTAGCTCCTGCTCCACCCAGACCCTCCACACAGGTCTCTTTCCTCTTGGCGAGGCTGGGTCCTTCTGCTCAAGTCTTACATCATAGGGTTGCCATTCAGAGGCTTTCCTTCATCCTCCTGCGTGACTCAGATGCTCGTTCCCGTTATCACTTTATCCCGCTCTGGGTTTATCTGCCAATTTCGTTGTGAATGATATGAAAGACTCGGTGCTGAAGGTTTTGTCTCTGGCACAGGCAGGATTCACTAGTGGGAGATGTGACTGAACCATGGGGACTCTGAAGTGATGGATGAGTTAATCCACAGATGGATTCGTAGTTGGAGGGACTGTTGGGACCTGGAATCTGATGGGAGGGAGGAGGATAATGGACATGCGTTAAAGCATACATCCTGTCTCTGTTCTCCATTCCCATCTTTCTCAGCTTCCCAGACACCACCCAGTGGGCAGCTCTGCTCTGCCATGTGTTCTCCGTGATGTTTTGTCTGCCGTGAACCAAGAGCAGAGACACTCACTAATCATGGGCAGAAGCCCCTGAAACCGTAAGCCAAAAGAAACCCTTCCTTTAGCAAGTTGTTTCTCTTAGGGGAATGACTGGCAGAAAGAGCTGTCTCCTTGTTGCCTAGCATGTGACATCCACCCTGGAGGGGGTGCAGCAGATGAACAAATAAAGAAGAGTCCCCTGTGCTACCTCGGAGAAGCTGACTGAGAGCAGAGCCCAGGCAATCATAGGTCCCTGAGCTCCATTCTCATCTGCTCTCTCCCTGCCTTGACATCTTGTTCCTGCCCTCCAGTCTCCGCCCAACTGTGCTCCGGGAGTGTAGGATGGAGAGAGGAGGCTCCTCCCCAAGGCCGAGAAGGCACTAAGTGTGAATATCCTCTTGTGGCCAGCGTGCTGGTGGCTGTGATGGCTTCCAGGAAGAAACACATGCAGAGACTGAGTTCAGAGGTCTGTCTGCCCTCTGTCTGGGTAGAGTCATGGAGATTTGTTTTCTATTTCTCCTTCTGGGCTTGACTGGTACCAGCGAAGGTTGCTCTATTTCTCCTTCTGAGAGTCTGGGCTTGACTGGTATCAGCGAAGGTTGCTCTTTTTTCTTTTTAATTAGCCAGAGGAGCAGACTTTACTCAGCTATGTTTGCCAAGATTGCGGTATCGTGTAAAACATTGCAAATATTAAGTTTGTGACTCGGTTGCTGTTCCTAGGCAAATTGACTTACAACTGTTGGTTTAAATGAGAAATGTCCCTCACTGGCTCAGGTACTTGGACAGCGAATCATCAGTTGGTGGCGCCCTTTGACCTTGCTGGAGGAAGTACATCATTAGAGATGGGCTTGGGGGGGGGGTCATAGCTGCACACCACTTCCAGTTCTCTTCCTCCCCTTTGGGCTTATGCTTGAGACTGGGAGCTCTCAGCTTCTGGTTCCTGCCTGAGCCATTGCTGCCACATCTCCTTATCATGATTCCTTAGTCCTCTGGACCCCCCCCCCCATAAACTCTTCCTTCTATAAGCTCCTTTTGGAGATGATGCTTTACCGCAGGAATAGAAAAATAATTAATATAGCATCTGTGACCTGTCTTTGGCTTCTATCTTCCAGGAAAAAAAAAACACCTAATCATACTCTGTGAAGAACTGTCTTTCCTTCACTTGCTGCTGCCCCAAGGCCACTTGCTCTGAGTCTTCAGAGTCCACACCTTCACCTTCTAGTCCTTGCTCATCCCCGAGAGTCCTGCTCTGACCCTCCTATTTAAAAGTGCAGCCTGGACCCTTCCAGAACCCTAGCTCACTTTGACTAGTGTAATAGTAATTATTATCTTTGGCTAGTTGTCTGACAGTGTGAGCATGCACTAGAGGCCTGAGGTTGAAGTCGGGAATCAGCCTCAATCACTTTCCTACCTACGTCACCGAGACAGAGTCTCTCAATCAAACCCTGAGCTCGCTGACTGGCCTTGCCTCACTGGCCACCTTGCTCCAGAGGTTCTTCAGCTCCACCTTCAGAGAATGGACACGGGTGGACAGCTATGCTGCCCAGCTCTTACATGGGTTCAGGGGATCCAAACCCTGACCCTCACGCTTCCGTAAAGACCTGTTTAGCCTTTTGTTGGCTTGATGCTGCTAGAGTCGTTTGAGAAGAGAAAGCGTCAATTGAGGAAATGCCCTCACCAGATTGGCTTGTTAAAGGATGAGTATGAGAAGGTACCGCCCCTGAGCAGGTAGGTGGTCCTGGGAGCTATGAGGAGCAAGCCAGCGAGTGGTGTTCCTCCGTGGTTCTACTTCAGTTCCTGCCTCTAGATGCTTGCCCTGACTTCTCCCAGTGACGGAGTACGACCTGGGAGTTCTGAGATGAAAAAACCCCTTTCTTCCCCAAGCTGCTTTTGCTGATGGTGTTTATCACAGCAATAAAACCCTAGCTAGGACACATAGTGAGCACCTTAACTTTGGAGCCATCTCCCCCACCCCTGCCTGAGTTTTCCAAGGCCTTCAGGTGTTTCTGAGGTTTGAGAGCAGCTGGTATGAATCAGTGTTAAAGCAGGGGCCTGGTTACCCCCTGGTTCTCTTGCTCAGCTCAGTTTGTGGCCGTCATGTGAAATCCAGTTACTTCTGGGCTGGCATGCAGATTAAAAAGCAAAAGTAGTTCATTTCTGCAAGGCTCAGTTTTCTTACCTGTAACGCATGGATAAATAATAGCCGTTATGGGGCATGATTATAATTAAGTTAAAATTAAATGAGGTGGTGTTTATGAAGTTTCTGGCACACAGTTGGTACTCAATAGCTTCCTTAACCTCCTTGCCTTAACCTCCTCTGTGAGTCTGGACTTCGGGGTGAGGGATCAGGCTGTGAAGATCAGAATTTTAACTCAGGGGCTGGAGAGAGAGATAGCTTAGGAGTTAAGAGCATTGGCTGCTCTTACAGAGGACCCAAGTTTAGTTCCCAGAATCTTGGCGGCTCACAACTATCTTTAACTCTAGTTCCAGGGCTGGTTTTATAGGAACATTGTCCTAAACAGAGCTCCTGATAGGCTCACTGTGATGACGAACGTTATCCATCATCTGTTTCCCTGGAGAATCTTGACTGAGACAACACACCCAGTATGAGGCTGAGCATTAGGAGCCCCGACCTTGCCTCTGGCCCTTGCTGGGGATGCCCCATCCAATTCTGGAATTCTAAAACTAACGGACCTTTCTTGGATGGTGCCAGGGAGGACAGAAGAGCCATCCCAAGAAAATGCACACCTGTAGGGCAGGCAGAGAAGGCAAGAGGGAAGCCATGGCATCCTGGACATTGGCCTCGTGGACCCATACCTGTCATGAGTGTCACAGATGGAAGCTGGCAACACGGAGAGAGGAATGGGGCGGTGGTGGTGGCCAGGAATTCTGTTGTGTAACTGGGCCAAAGGTATCGGAGAGCTTTACAATAGCAGAGTTTCTGGGGTGTTTGTGACGGTCTCTCCAGGAAATGTAAGAATAAAACACTCAATTTCCAATTGATGATCAGCACTCATCAATGTGGACAGGCATCGGCCACTCTGCAGAAGGGCTGAATGAAACAGAAAGGCAGGGAAAAGACAGGGTCTGTCTTCTAGAGCTGGGTCATCCATCTTTTCCCACCTTGGACATGAGAAGCCCTGGCTCTCATGCTTGACTTTATGACTCAACTTGTGTTTGAGTCTCAGGCCTTTGGGCTTAGATTTAATTATATCACCACCTTGCCTGGCTCTCCAGCTCGCGGAAAGCCAACTGTGGGACTTCTTGGCCTCTATAATAATCCCGAGATTATTAATTCTGTTTAGGTGGGGGTCCTGACTAACACAGGTTCCAGGCGGGAGGTGTGGGTTATCCAGGTTGAAGGTGACCCTTCTGGGTCCTATCAGGTGGAGAGAGGAGTCTAGAGACTCAAGGGGCCTGGAACTGGCAGATGGTGAGGTGTAATGAGGTGGAAGGCAGAACAGGATCATCTATTTGGGGCC
Source organism: Neodon shergylaensis (assembly GCA_025134845.1). Classification (NCBI taxonomy): domain Eukaryota; kingdom Metazoa; phylum Chordata; class Mammalia; order Rodentia; family Cricetidae; genus Neodon; species Neodon shergylaensis. The sequence continues at coordinate 8,478,313 of JABTXL010008991.1, read as the reverse complement.
TTGAGTGTATAAGGAGCAGACAGAGGCACAGGCCACATGCAGGTGACATTCTATATTTCAGACCTCGGGAAGTAGAGGAGAAGTCACGGAGAGACAGAGACCTGGGGAGCATGGAACAGGATGTCCTAAGTGACCTTCAGAGGCTGAGCTGCCAAAACCGTCTTGGAGAAGAAAGCAATCAGAAAGAGGCAAGCAGCTGGGAGGCTGGACCTGTTCCACCTGCAGCCCGATGATCACTTATTTAATGAAGAAAATGGAGTGGGGGGGCAGGGAGAGGAAGTACAAGGGATCCCAGGGCTGAAAGGTTGCTCTGGGTTTGGGGGAAGTTGAGCCAGGTTCTAGTCAGAGGGGAGGAAGACACAGGATGGATGTGGAGGAGGAGGGATGGTGTTGGAGGAACAGTGTTCTCAAGGTTAGGTTTCAGTTAAGAGTCATGCAGGGAACGGCTGCTTCAGGTGGGTTGAAGCATTTTCACTAGGGGAACAATCTCAGAGGTAAGGCTAGGGTTAAAAAGACCAACAAGGGCCCTTGAGGATCCTAGAGAGAAGCATCAGCTGGAAGCTCTTGCCAGCCATGGATTTGAAAGGATGAGAGGAAGGAGGGGGGCCATTAGAACCCAGAAAGGGGTTGTGGCCACAAAGGAAGTGCATCCAGACGCTGGTTCAGCTAGAGAGTTCTGGGGTGCCATGCACTGAGCAGCTTCAGAGGAATGTGGTGGCCAGACTGAGGGGTGGAGGATAGAGTGGAGGAGCACCTTGAATGAGAGCAGTCATCAACACATGGAGGCCGGGGGAAGATTTCCCCAGAAAGCCACATCCCCTAAGAGCAAAGGGGCTGTGGGCGGGGACCTATTGCTGTGTGAAATGATCTACAGGACAGAATTGGTTTTGGCATGGTCCAAGGACACGGGGCCAGCCAGAGCTTGAGTGAAGTTGAAAGGAGAGCCAAGGTGAGGCTGTGTGAGGGGCGCCACGCCTGTCTCAGATGGGAGTCTCCACCGAGGTGAGGCTGTGTGAGGGGCACCACACCCATCTCAGATGGGAGTCTCCACCGAGGTGAGGCTGTGTGAGAAGCCCCACGCCTCTCTAAGATGGGAGTCTCCACTGAGATGAGGCTGTGTGAGGGATCCCATGCCTGTCTCAGATGGGAGTCTCCACCAGGGTGAGGCTGTGTGAAGGGCCCGACGCCTGTCTCAATGGGAGTCTCCACCAGGTTGAGGGGCTCCACGCCCGTCTCAGATGGGAGTCTCCACGTCACCCCTTTGTAGTAGTCTCTGGGTTTGGTTACAGCCTCATCCTTGTCTCTTATGCTCAGGTTTCGGCTGGAGCCTCATCTCTCATGCCCTCCCCTCAGGCCCTGAGAGCCAAACCCATCAGCACTGTTCTCTCCTTCTGGCCAAGCGACTGTGGGGCCGGGGCTATAGCTCAGAGGGTGTCAAGTGCTGGCTTGAGTCTGATACCCCAGAACCCGTGTGACAGACATGCAGGTGTGTTTATTTTATCTCTGTCATTGTGATAAAATATACCGACAAAAGTACTCGAGGGATAAAGAGTTTACTTTGACACAGTGCCAGGGGAAAGAGCCCACTGTGGTGGTGGGGAAGGCTCAGCGGCAGGAGCATGAAGCCAGCTTGGCCACATCACATTAGCTCCTGCAGGCTACAAAACCTCAAAAGCCACTTTAGTGACAGACTTCCTCCAGCAGGCCTCCACCTCCTAAAGGTTCCATAATCTCCCCAAATGTCACCACTATCTGGGGACCAACTGCTCAGACGTGAGTCTGTGGGGACACATTTTACATTCAATCCCCAATGTGGCAAACAAGTTTCAGCGATGGTGATGTAGAGGCAGGTGGATCCCTGGAACTTGCTGGCCAGCCAGCCTAGCCTCCCTGGTAAGTTCTAGGCCAGGGACAGACTTTGTCCCAAGGAACAAGGTAAGGTGGACAGTACTTGAGGAATGGTACCTTGGCTTCCATGTACACACGTGTGCACACATAGGCTCTCACACCTTCCCCTCCCCAAGAATGAAACCCAGGACTTACTCAAGAGCTACCAAAAAGGAAGTTTCTCTTTTGGTGTTTGACTTGAACCTGGGGGCATTTTGAAGGGGAAAATAAAAGGCTAGGGGACACGAGGGGACTGGGAGGTGGAGAGCAGCTGATGGCGTTGCTAAGTCCCAGAATTCATTGTCTCTCAGTCTGCTGCAGGCCCGAAGCTCCACTGTTTCATATTAAAGAGTTCCTTTTCCTTTTCGCAAGAACGATTTAAGGTCTTTGCTGAAGACCAACTCAACCCTTGCTTGATCTCTTTGATACCGTGGTGCCTTGAACATTTGCTTGCCTGTGGCTTTAACACCTGTGTAATTCATCAAAGAGGACTTTAGACACAGGTGACAGAACACTGACAACAGGTTTGCTGAGCTGGGCCCCAAATAGCCACACTTTGTGTTTTTCCATTTGAAATCCTTCATTGTCAAGCCGCAGTGAGAGGCTTTGGCCCCTGATTTTTTGTAAGGGCATGGCATTGAAACAAAGGCCCGTGAAACAAGTTTCCATTTTTTTTCCTTGCGGGTGGGGGGGGTGGGAGGAAGGGGGTGCGGGGAAATGAGCAATTATAAACCAGCCATTTCCAGAATTCCACGTGCTGGATAAACATGCTTGTGAGATAGTGAGTTCATTTAGAATTATACTAAACAAATCAGCATTTCAGAATCCCTTACCCTTTGCAAAATGGGTGGGGTTTGAGGCTTTATGGTCTGGCTCCACCTCCTGTTCTGTTTCTTTTCCTGGTTGCTGGTACAATGTGACTAGCTGGCGTTATGGACCCCCACCCCCTTTAAACCAGGATGGACTGAATCTCTCCCCAACTGGGAGCCAAAAGACACTCTCTCAAGCCGCTTGTGCCAGGGTAATCTTTTTTTCACAGAAACAGAAATGAAATGGACATACCTGTTTTTTTTTTTTTTTCCACACATGGATTCTGGGAATCAAACTCAAGCAAGCACATCACCACAACTGAGCTATTACCCCAGCCCTACATATTCATTCTCCAAGTGATCATTTAGTCATTTAGCCTAAAAGACATGATGATGCTCTCTGGTTTGGATCTCAAGGCCTGGGAGTGGAGGGAGAGAGATGGGGCTCTAGCCAAACAGGTCCCAAGCATGGAGAAGAGACATGAGCTTTTCCTACAGATCATCTGATTGAATTAGCCCAGGTAAGGTCCGCCATGGAGGTGTATGTCACTCTTGTTATATGGGGCTGGAAATGGCTATGTAACGGAAATGGATCATGTCCTAGCTGGTGGGTTTCTGTGACTGAAAACCCCTGAAGCATGGTGACTCCATGCTGGCAGAGTGAGGATGTTTGTAGTAACATTAGGTGGACTCTGACTCAGAGTCCAATCTATACACTACTGAGGTTCTCCCTGTGACATCCATGGGCCCCAGAATAAGATCCATAGTCCAACCAGAGTCCTCCTCAAGCAGGGTGGTGCCAACTGTTAGAGGCTACCACTTTCTCTCCCTCATGGCTCATCGACCTTTGTTAATTCTTCATCTTTCCCTCCAGGTCTGCACACTCTGGTTCTTCTCCCAGTTCCCACCCTTGTTTTCATGGACCATAAACGGCATCTCCGCTCAGGTCTCTCTGCTGCCCCTCTTGCCAACTGCAATCCAGTCTTTCATTATTTATTCAGGGAGATGGGAACTGGTTGTGTGGCTCAGGGTGACCTTGAACTCGCTGAGGAGCCAAGGATGAAAATCTGATTCTTCTGCCTCCCACTGTGAGTGCTGGGGTTATAGCTGTAAGATACCGAAGGTTCCTGGAATGCTGAGGCCAGAACCCGGGGATTTGTGCACATCAGGGAGGCACTCTAGCTACTGGTCCACACCCTCAGTTCCTTCAACACATTCTTCACCGTGTAGGGGAGCAAAGTGAACACAAACTGGATCCTGTCCTTTATCTAACACCCCTCTTCCTCCTCCTCCTGTCTGCTCTTCCTCCTTCCTTATTTCTGTCTCCCACCCCCCTCTTCCTTTTTGGCAATGCTATAATAGGTATCAAACCTAGGGTCTGTTCCTGTTGGGCAAATGCTCTACCATTGAGCCACACTCCCATTCTCACTTAGAAACTTCATCCCATCCTCTTTAGGAATAAAGAGCAAATACCTTGCAAAGCTTTGGGTGCCGTGCATAGCTCGCCTCTCTGCTCTCTCCTCAGGTAGCCAAGAACTCAAGTCTCTACTACTGTTCTTGGATTTCTGGCTGCCTCCGTCCCTTTTCAACACTTCCTGTGTTGCTATCCCCTTGGTTCCAGAGCCCATTCCCCTGCCTGGGATGTGTTAGCCATACCTCTCATCTGTCCCCAACCTCCACCCCCTTTCCATCTAATTGGCCATACCTACTTTTTCAAATCATGGTTCTGTAGGTGTCAGGAGCTCCCCAGTCATCTGTGTCAGTGCCGCTGTTATTCCTTCCCTGTGTGGAACATAGTAGTTTACAGTGATATGCTTCTGCAGCCTTGGACCTGCCTCTCCCTCCTCCGTGAGAGTGAAGATGCATGTATTGGCTGCTTCTAGTGGATGCTGGTTACCTGATTACCATCCCCCCTTCCTTCCTAAGAGCAGCCAGGCTTTTCTTTGTGAGTTCAATTCTACCCTGTTGGGTAGCCAACAGGCGGTCACAGAGGTGCTGCATCCTCATCTTGTCCTTGCTATAGTGGCTGGCACGCTGTGGAATACAGTATAGTGTGGTCGTGCATTGGGGAATATTATTTTAAGCTGTGCTGTTTTTGTTTATGTTGCCTTTGTTTAACTCTGTGAAGCTGTGGTTCTTTGCCTGTCTAAAACACCCCATGGACCTAATAGTGAGCTGAATGGCCAATAGTAAGGCAGGAGCAAGGATAGGTGGGGCTGGCAGGCAGAGAGCTTAAATAGGTGAACCGAGGAAGAAAAGGAGCAAGAGAATAAGGAGAGAGGACATCAGGGGCCAGCCACCCAGTAACCCAGCCAGCCACCAAGTAAGAGTGAAAGTAAGACACCCAAAAGTAAGAAAGCAAAAAAGTCCAGAGGCAAAAGGTAGATAGGATGATTTAAGATAAGAAAAGCAGGCTAGAAACAATCCAAGTTAAATGGGTTTAATAAGTAAGACTAAACCTCCATGAATGATTTATTTGGGAGTTGGGTGGTGGCCCAACTAAAACTAAAAGAATAAAATAATCACACAGCAGTTGTAGTGCTGTTTAACTGGCTGTTCTTGGTTGGTCTTTTTTATTTTGAGATTTAATTTTTAAAATTTTTATTTTGTGTATATGACTGTTTGCCTGCATGTATGTCTGTGTACCATGAGTGCAGTGCCCTTGAAGGCCAGAAGTGGGTGGCAGATATCCTGAAACCAGAGTTATAGAAGGTTGTGAGTTTCCATGTGGGTGCTGAGAATTGAACCTGGTTCCTCCAGAAGAGCAGCCAATGCTCTTACTTGCGGGGCTGTCTTTCCAGCCCCTCAGTTGGTCTTTCCAGAAGGCGATGCTAAGCCTTTATTGGATGGTTGATGGGGTGTCTTCTGATCTGCCTGCCGCCATCTTTTCGACATGAAGATAGCAAGAGTGTAGAGTTGATGTTCATAAGACAGTGTCACAGTGAGCACTGTAGTGAAGCCAAAGCAGAGGAAGTCTTACCACTTTACAAGGTTATGTTCACGTTAATGTCCTGACTCGGGTCTTCACGGGCAGAGAGAGACACAGTTTCCCATCAGTGGAGGATTGAATTGCTCTTGCTCTTTCTTTTTGTTGATTTTAATTCATAGATACTTGTCTTCAGTGCTAGGACCCCAGTGAGAAAACCTTCATCTTCTCCCATCCCCATGATCTTTGTAAGGCCTGATTCCGGGTGGAGGACTTTTAATCTAACCCTTGAGAGCATGATTTCTTTTGGGCAGTGATATATGTTGGTTCTCACGCATTTCTACGTTTTCTCTGTTCTGCTGACACCAGGGAAGGAACATTTCTAGGAGAGTCAGGTGGTCTACAGGCAAGGATGGGAGATGTGTGGAGCAAAGTTGTCTCAGAAGAGCTCAGTCTGGATCAGCCAAACCCAGGCTGATGTGTAGACATATAATAATAATGGATGATAATGTTCTAAGCAAGGGAGTTTGAGGTGATTTGTTACACAGCAGTAGCTAACTGGCACAATCCTCAATAAAAATGATGCCCACAGGGCAGAGCTGCTTCCGTGGCTGACGATGAGGCTGCCTCCCTTCTTTCCTGTCACATCCAGTGGTGTAGAACTTCTCACACTTCCCACACTAGCTCTCTTGAATTCGCCTCTTTCAACTTTTGGTCATTATTCCATCTCCCCCTATAACTTTGCACACTGTCTCCTACTGCTGGACATGGAGACAGTTACCATGGCTACCCTCCATCTGCCTGCTGTCTCTGCTCTCCAAACTCTAAATCCCACCACTCTCTTTTTCAACAACAACAAAAATAAAAATCACAAGAAGATCAAAGGCTGCTTGCATTGTTAGCATGCACACTCACAGCACACAGAGGAGACTCAGCCTCAACAGCTTTTCTGGTTTATTAAACAGTGGGGCTGTGTGTCAGGTCAGGACTCCAGGAAGCAGGCACCCAGATAGGACCAGGTATGCAAATAATATGTTAGGAGACCAGGCACCTGTTGGGAGGGGAGCGGACAAAGAAGAAAGAGAAGGAACAAGACTCCTCCTTAGAGACAAGTCTGATGCCTGTCGAAGGAGAATGGGAAACGGAGGGATGGTGCAATGCAAAACCTCAGGGTGCACCATGCTGTGCGAGAAGTCAGCAAGTCACTCAGGAGCGGAGGCCTCTGGGAAGGGGCTGCTGGCTCTCTGCAATGCCTGTGCTCAACCACTAGGGGGAGGCGCCTGAGAGGAGTGGGCGCGGGCTCAGTGACCGCCAAAAATTTTCACACAGAACTGAGCAGAGCCCGGCTGTGGCCCCGAATTCTCAGTCCTTGAATGGTCCTTCCCCCAGCCTGCGTAAGGAAACGTGTTTTTATAAAGTGCGGAAAGAACGGGTGCTGGGGTTGGAGAGATGATTCAACTCACAAAGTGCTTACAGGCAGGACCCGTACAAAAACTTACCTCAGCGCCGAGGACGCAGAGACAGGAAGATTCCCTTTTCACCAGGCGGCCTACTCAGGGAGCTGCTAGGCCGCGGAAGACCAGCTTCAGAAACAAGGTAGGTGGCTCCCGAAGAACGCCAGATTTGGCCTGGTCTCCGCAAGGACGAGCCCATGTATGCAGCTGCCAGCAGTCCCCAGCCACGTGTGCCCCCACGCTTAAGAAATAGGCAGTGGGAGAGGGTAGTAAGAATTCTGAGAGAATCCGGTCATTTTAGGATGGAGCAGACATACGGAGTACCTGCTTCAGCGACAGGTACCCAAGGCAAGGTGCCTTTGTCTAAATTTGGAAACCTCACCAGATGGCTTTTGAGCAGGCTATAGGGCTTGTGTTTTCTTTTTTCTTTCATTAAAGTGGTGTAAATTGTCAAAGGCTACCTGATCCCCCAAATAGGAGTATGCAAGTCATTTCTGTAGTTCCCCTTGATGTAAAAGGTGGGCAGAATATGCAATAACCAGGCGTGCGAGAGTTGGATCAATGTATGATGAGCGTTCGTTCGCTCATTCATTCGTTCATTCATTCATTCATTCATTCACTCATTGATCCAGCAAGTACTGGTTACGATATTGCACGCATAGAAAGAGAAGCTTGTATTCATCTTTTCCCAACCTCTCATGGATGATATAATCCATCTGGACATGGCCTTGTTCTAGCTCCTTACGTCCTAAGATTTGAGGCTCATTACAGCTCTTTCTAAATTCATGTTTGACAACTTCATACAAATCTTTCCAAGGTTGCCTCCTCCTCCCTCTCTGCTCTGAGGAAGGGGACTCTGGGTTTGGGCGCTGGTCAAAGGTTATGAAGTTTCAGCCACGTAGAAAGGGTCAGCTCGGGAGCTCTAATGACATCATGGCAAATTCTTGTCATGAATTAAGAGTTAATAATACTTTATTGTGCCCTTGAAATGGAAAATAGACCTTTTATTTTAAAGAAGTGCTCTGCAGTCCAGGCTGGCTTCTAATTCATGATCTTTCTGCCTCAGTCCTGCCTCCTTTTAGGGATTGAGACTACAGGTGTGGGCTGCCAGACCTGGGAAGAGTAGACCATTTGAGTTAATGCAATATGCCAGGCTAGAGAGATGGCTCTGTAGTTAAGAGCATCTGCTGCTCTTGCAGAGGACCCGAGTTCAGTTCCCAGCACTCATATCTACTAATGTTGTCCAAGGTCAGGGACATCCAGGGTGAGCCAAGTGAAGCCTCTCCAGGTTTAAAGGGCTAAGGAAAACCTGAGGTGGTGTCTCCCGCTGTAGTTCCTGAGACCCACTTGTCAGAGGCAGAAGAGCCTAACATATAGAGGGCTGTTGACTAAAGGTTCCCAGGTGCCAGGGAACACAGACAGAAAGTGCTTGGCAAGGCTCTCTGGCATCTCAATTTATTGCATCCATTATCTGAGATAGGGACGATGTGAAGTTATGGTTGTGAGACCGACAGAAACACGTGAGTGTTTACACTTCCTTGCTCCTGCTTGTCTGTGCATTGCGAGAACCTCTCCTATCTTTCTCCATATCTTAGAGCCATTTAATTAAATTTAATTTGTTCTCTGGACCCTGGGAAAGGCAGAAGGGAGCCGGTGCTTACCATGTGCCAGGCTTTTCATTAAGCATTTTCATGCTGGAAACTATACACAGGACTTCCTGTTCCCATTTAATCTTCTCAGCAGCCCTGTGCAGAAGGACTTATTCTCCACCATCTACGAGCGTGGCTGTGCAAGGTTGGGTGACCCAAATGTGGTCCCTTGGGTATTGCCTCTGCTTGTTCATTTGTCCATCTGTTCACCTATCTGGCCACCTCCACCACACACCTGGCAGTTGTTTACTGGTCACATGACATAGGCTGTAGGCTGGGTACTAGGGCGTTAGCAGTCTGCCCTTAGGGTGCTCAGGCTGTGCTAGGGTGGGTGCTCACACCTTCCTGGACTCCTTGGGTGGGATGTCTCAATAACTTAGCTATAGTTTCCCTTCAGGGTCCTCTTCTTAGCCTCCGTGTAGACCTGAGAACCCAAGGGGATTTGGGACTTTGCAGTGGTGTATGAACTACTCAGACTCCTCCATAGCGAAGGAGTGATTTAGGTGAGCATGTATTTCCAGGGTCAGGGACTGAGGGGCCTCTGAAGTTGGAAGCTTTGAGTTCAAGCACCAGTTAGAATGGTTGGTCTCCACAGTTCAGTGGTTTGCAACAGGGGGCTGGTTTTGCACATGTCCACTCCCTAGGGAACAGTGACCATATCTGTAGATGTGTTTGATTGACACAAGAGGAGCGGAAGGGCTGCTTCTAACCCCTGGTGCGGAGGCCAAGAATGCTGCTAGATATTCTCTCTCCTCTCTGCCCTTTCCTCTTCTCTTCTGAGGTAGAACTTCACATATCCTAGACTTCACATACCCAAACACTATGTAGCTGAAGATGACCTTGAAGTTCTGATCATCCTGCCTTCACCTCCACCTCCTGAATGCTGGGATCACAGGCATGTGCTATCATGCCGGTTTTAGCAGTCCTGGGTGTTGAACCCAAGGCCTCTTGCATGCCAAGTGAGCATCTACCCACTGAGTTCCATAGTCCTCATCCATAATTAATTACTTTTCTCATTGCTGTCCCCAGATAGCTGGCAAGAAGCAATCTAAGGAGGAAGGGTTTATTTAAAAAATTAAATTATCAGTCAGTCAGTGGTGGTACACATCCTGAATCCCAGCACTTGGGAGGCAGGGTAGGCAGATATCCGAGTCTGAGGCCAGCTTGGTCTACAAAGTGAGTTCTAGGTTAGCTAGGGCTATGCAGAGGAACCCTGTCTCAAAAAAAAAACCCTCAAATTAAAGTATCTATTTATGTGCATGTGCATATCTGTGTGCATGTGTAAACACATGTGTGCAGGTACCAAAGGAAGCCAGAAGAGAACGGGTGTTGGATTCTCTGGAGCTGGAGCAATAGGCAGTTGTGAGCCACCCAGTGTGAGTGCTGGGAACTGAACCTGGACCTGTACAAGAACAGCATATGCTCTTAACTGTGTAGTTCTCTCTTTGGTCCGAGGAAGGATTTATTTTTAACTTACAGTTCAATGCCTTATATCCCACTGTGATAAGGAGGACACAGTGGGTGGAATACTAGGTGACTGGACCAGTGTCTAAAGTTAAGAAGCAGGAAGTAGGGCTGGTCTCTAAAACCAACTGCCAACTGTCAACTCTTGACCTCCTCCTTCCAATGAGTCTCCCCGGGGATCCACAACCCTCCAAAACATCACTGCTAGCTGAGCACCAAGTATTCAAAGACAGGTGCCTGTTGGACAGTTCACATCCAAACCCCAGCAGTAGCCTCTAGTGTTCAGGGCAGCTCCAGCCCCCAAAACTGTCAGAGCGTGAGAAAACCTGCCTGAGTTGAGAGGAATGGCAGCCGGGTGAACTGTGTGATTAAACTGGCAGATGTATTGATCTAGACCAGATAGGAACTGAATATTGTATGCAGCTGTTGGGGGCTTAGCTGTCTTCATGCTTATAGCCCACAGTTCTGCCGGGTTATATTCCTTAGCTTTGTTTGGTTATAAGATTGCCTGGGGTGTTTGTGGCTAGGGGCTACACTGGTGCAGCTGTCCTGAAAGGGCCGGGAGACGAGGCTGGGATATTCTCTCTCTCTCTCTCTCTCTCTCTCTCTCTTTCTCTCTCTTTCTCTCTCTCTCTCTCGTTTTCTATGTAGTCCAGGCTAGCCTCGGACTCACAGAGATTCACACTGCCTGCCTCTGCCTCCTGAGTGCTGAGATTAAAGGCACGCCTCACTGTGTGCTACTGGAATCTATTTTATCTCTTTAGTGTGACTGTCACTGTGCTGAGTCACTGTGGAGTCACTGAGAGCTGAGTAGGTCACTCTTTGGTAAGCCTGGCATTGGCCATTATGGTAGTGGGCTTACCACACTGTTGGACTGGAGAGAAGGAGTGTTTGTGGGTTGTTGGTTGGATACTCGTAGCTTGCTCAGGAGTTATTTGGGCTGTAGGAGAGGCCTATTGGCCACGGCTCTGTGAAGACAACCTAAGAAGATGTCTATGTAACTGGAGAGTCTCTGTGAAGTCCCACGGGGAGGCTGTTTTGTCTACTGAAGGAAGCAGGGGCCTTGAGGTCAGGTTAAGCAATGGCTTGTCACAGAGTTGAGAAAGGGCCTAGCACGTTGAAAAGTCTGTTGCAGTAATATTTTTATTAATCTGTGTATCCTCTCTCAAGAGCTGAGAGACCAAGGCATATTGGTGGGGAACACAGCCAGGCTCTGCTGGACACTGTAAAACCCAGTGGGAATTCTCTTGACTAGCAGAATGGGAAATTATTAGTTCAATTTAATTTACAATCTGTCTTGCTCTACAAAACACTTTTAATTGTCTTATAAAGCAAACAAACAAAAATAAAGCATCCAAACTAAAACTCACATATGAGAACATGGGAAAATATGCATATGAATTAAAGAAAACCAGACTCAGAGGGATTTTTTTATATATATAGAATCGGCAATCAACTTCAGTGTTCAAAAACGGGCTTATTTTACTTGTGATTATGTGTGTTAGTGTCTACAGAGGCAATTCCGGCGCCTTCCGAGGCCATCAGAAGTCAGCAGATCTCTTGGAGTTACAGGTGGCTGTGAGCCATTCGATGTGGGTGCTGGGAACGGAACTAGGTCCTCTGGAAGAGTAGCAAGTGCTTTAACTGCTGAGCCATCGTTCCAGTCCCTCAACTTCATATTTGGTATTGACTTTTCTTCTGGGCAAACCAAATGGAATGCTATTAATTGCTTAGCTTTATGTCAAAGGTTTTGAAAGTCTTTTGTTCTTTCCATGCTGTGGCTGTAAGCAGGGTAATTTCTTCCATTGGCCTTTACAATAAGGGGAATGTGTTGTTCTTCTCAACCTTTATACAATGAATGCTATAATCAGTTACAAAGAACTTTTTTTTTTGTAACAACACAAAACAGAGAGCTCATTTTCAGGGACTTTAAGGTTTTAAAAAATACTTTGATATTGGCCTACTTCGGAATTCTCAGTGCTTGAGAAACCAAGTTAGGGAGAATCTGAGTTTAAGGCTAGCCTGGGCTGTGTAGTAAGACCCCAACTCAACCACCATCACCACAACAAGATGCCAATCGACCAAACAACGAAAACAAAAAAATAGAGCCAGTGAGACGGCTGAGTGGGTAAAGGCACCTGCCACCAAACCTGATGACCAGAGTTCAATTGCCAGAACCTACATCGCAGAAGGAGAGAACTGGCTTCCACAAGTTGTTTTCTGACCTCTACATGTGTCCTCTGGCAGGTTTGTATGCTCTGCATCCAAAAAATAAACAAACAAGTGAAATAAAACAATAAAAAGGTAAGCATATTTGATGCTTCTCTAAAGAGAGTGTTTAAATTCTTGGCCAAATGACCTGATAATTCTATGTCTAGAAAATCCTCCGTAAGGAAAACATTGTAGTCAAAGACTCAGATGCTGAGACATTTGCTAAGCACTAATTCATCCGTCCCCATAAAAATGTTTTGGTGTTTCTCCAGTAGCAGGCTGTGTGCCAGCTGTGGTCATGCAGTGGTGACCATGAAGGCCACAGTCTACAGAACTGTTGTTATTAAAGACATTGACATTGACATAAATAACACAGCCGTGTATTCGCAGTAGAGTGGGGGTCATGCATAGCGTCCGACAGTCGGGAACTAACATTTTTGAAAACATTTTCTTTTTTTCATTGTTATGTGTATGTGTGTAGATTGCTTTAGTGTATTTGTAGAGGTCGGAAGACTGCTTTTGAGTGTGGTTTTGCTCTTTCCACTGGGGGGAACTCACTTCCACGGGAGGTGAACTCAGGTCACCAAGCTCATGCAACAAGTGATTTTACTCATTGAACCATATCACCAGCCCAAGGGCCCATATTTGGTTAACTTGGAAAGCCAAAGTGAAGAACTGGTGTGATATGCTATTGGTAAGGAGAGAGAGAGAGAGAGAGAGAGAGAGAGAGAGAGAGAGAGAGAGAGATGGTTGGCACACCAGGGATCACCATGGTGGTGTCATCTCTATATGCCACGTGAACATCACCATTTCCTGACCTCCCTGCAAATGCATTTATTTATTTGTTTATTTATTTGTGTGTGTGTGCGCGTGCACATGTTCACCAGTGCCATAATGTGGCTTTAAGAGGAAATTGTGGGAATATGCTTTCTCCCTTCACAGTGTGGGTCATTGGGCATTGAACTCAGGTAGTTAGTCTTTGAGGTAATATCCTTTGCCTGTTGAACCATCTTTATGGCTACGAATTTTGCAGTTTTCAAATTATCATTCAACCCTCAAAATGTGGCTGGCTCATTTTGAGATACGATCCACAAAAGCGGACAAAGACCTGTTTTCTTTCAAAGTGTTTGAACTGTGGATTTTCGAGAATACACGGAAGTGGAAAAGACACCACGATGCAGCCTGAACTATCCGCCTCTCAGCTTCACGGTGAATAGAATCTTGGCAGTCTCAGCGTGTGCATTCACCGTCGATGTTTCTGTTACTGAAATATTCTGAAAAACTTCCAGGCACCAAGTCTTGTCATCTGTCACCCTCAGTTGACATGGTCATGCAACCTCATTTTTTCCCTCACCCACTCTTTGCAATGCCGTTTGTGTTCCGGGCTGCGGGATCACACGCCTCCTCCGCATGGTCCTCGCCCTCTCCTGGAGGCTCTTTCCTCACGGGCTGTGTTGGAGGTCAGATCTCATTTATACACAGGTGTGTTGGCTGCTACCTCTCCAACCCTATCTGATGTGATTTATGCCGAGTGTCTGGACCCACGTTTCACAATAAATTCTTCTTAAACAGCCCGGTGTTCAGGCTCGTTTCTCATCTCCAAGGAGGCTTGCGACTGATAACCTGAAGAATTGCTTCCCTGTGACTGGCAGGGTAATGTGGTACCGTAGCCTGGATGCTTTCTATGCTCCTGGAGGCAGGTCAGAGCTGTGACTTCCAAGTGTTGCTGGCTGCTTTGCATAGTCACTTACTCCCTGTGCCCATCTTCTGCCTGTTTTCCTCTGCACGTCCAGACATTAGCTCCTAGGCACCAGGTCTGTTCCATGCTGAGGACAATCCTCTGGGACACATTTCCCAGAAACTCAGTGTGAAGGACTCCACGGAAAACTGGAGCTCTGTGAATGTTCTCACTGCAGTCTGCAGGCATCAAAAGGCACAGTTTCATGGAGACCTTCAATTCTGCTGGATGCCAGAGTTGTAAAAGGGATTATGGCTGAATTATTTTCTTTTTTTAAAAGTATTACTTTATTTTTACCTATATGTATGTGTTTGTGCCTATATGTTAGTATGTGCATATGTACTCAGGTACCAGCAGAGACCAGAAGAGGGTGTCTATCCTCTGAATTGGGAGTTACTCGTGGTTGTGAACCACCTGATGTAGCTACTGGGAACTAAACTTAGGTCCAGCAAGAGCAGCTAGCACTCTCAATGGCTGAGCTGTCTCTCCAGCTCCTGTGGCTGAAATTCAATCTTGGTTTCTTGGTTTGGATGCCAGAGTTTTTAGGATAGGTCTTACCAAAAGTCTCCATAGGCCCCAATCACTTCTTATTTGTGAACCATTCTGGTTTTTTTTTTTTTTTTTTCGAGACAGGGTTTCTCTGTGGCTTTGGAGCCTGTCCTGGGACTAGCTCTGTTGACCAGGCTGGTCTCGAACTCACAGAGATCCGCCTGCCTCTGCCTCCCGAGTGCTGGGATTAAAGGCGTGCGCCACCATCGCCCGGCTCCATTCTGTTTTTTTAAGATTCATTTTTATCTTAAAATTTGTGTGTGAGGCTGGGCGGTGGTGGCGCACGCCTTTAATCCCAGCACTAGGGAGGCAGAGGCAGACGGATCTCTGTGAATTCGAGGCCAGCCTGGTCTACAAGAGCTAGTTCCAGGACAGGCACCAAAAACTACAGAGAAACCCTGTCTCGAAAATCCAAAAAAAAAAAAAATTTGTGTGTATGTGTGTGTGTGTGTGTGTGTGTAAGCTCACAGTATCCTAGGAGTCCATAAGAGGGCACCAGATCACCTGGATGTTTGTGACCTGTCTAACTTAGGTGCTAGGAACAGACTCAAGTCCCCTGTCAGAGCAGCAGTATCTCTTGTCCTGCACCTCTTGAGATTTCTCTTTATCTTGTCACTTAGGTTCTTCCTATAGTTCCAGGTACCTTTTCTCATGTGCTAAACACACAGAGAAGGTACCCCGATACTGCTGAGGAAGTGGAGACAAAGAAAAGCATCTAGTCTCAGTCTATGCTTCCCCCCCCCCCACTAAGGAATCTAGAATTCCTGCAGTAAAGAACTGAGTCCTGGGTTCATCACAAGGCACCACTAAGACAATCCACTGAGACATTTATTATAATTTGTCTTTAAAAATTAGATTTTTATTTACCTATGTGTGTGCAAATATACACATGTGTGGACTAGTTTTACAAACTAATTTCTTTTGGGAAGTGTGAACATTTCTTGAGAAAATACCCCCACCAGATTGTCCTGTGAGCAAATTTGTGTTGAATTTTCTTGATTGACGATTGATGTGGGAGGGCCCAGCTCACTGTGAGTGTTATGACCCCTGGGCTGATATCAGGTCTTGGATGCGATGTAAAAGCAAGCTATTAGGGAATAAGCCAGTGAGCAGGACTCAGCTCTGGATTCTACATCAGTTCCTGCCTTCAGGTTCCTGCCATGTTTGAGTTACTGCCTTGACTTCCTTTGGCAATAGACTGTGGAAGTATAAGCAAGATAAACTTTTTCCTCCCCAAAGCTGTTTATATCCATGACATTTTATCACAACAATAGGAACTCTAACACAGAAATTTGTACCAGGAGTGAGGTGACAGATTCTGAGCATATGTTTTTGGGAGAATTGTAGTGTTTGAACTTTTGTCTAGAAAAGTTGTTGAGTTCTCAGAGCTCAGTGGGCTGTTCTGTGGGAGACTGGAAGATAAGAATTCTGAGAGACATACAGACAATGGAGATCTGCCTTGTGAAGTTTCAAAGGGAAGCAAAAATGCTATCAGTTTAATTCAAGTAATATTTTGAATTACAAACTATTAAAATGAGATTTTTCCTCCTTGGGCAATTGATGTTGGTCACCTATAGGGGAAAAATTAATGATGATAAAAAGAGACCAAAATAAATGCAGCAAAATCTCCTAGTAAATGTTTCTTCTGGTTGACACATAGAAACTGTGGCCCAGAGGAGGCTAAAGCTATACCTCATACTGGCAGTCAGACTTGGCAATTATTTTCAAAGGTGGTATTGAAGGCATCAGGTGATCACAGAGAGCAAGCCAGTAGGCAGCATTCCTCCAGGGCCTCGCTGCATCATCTCCTGCCTCCAGCTCCTGCCCTATTTGAGTTATAAAACATTTTCTCCCCAGGTTGCTTTTGGTCACGGTGTTTTATTACAGTAGTAGAAACCATGACCAAGACAACACTCATGCTACGGTGTGCACATGGTTGTCGGAGGACAACCCACACAAGTTGGATTTCTCTTTCCACCATGTGACTTCCAGGGATTGAACTCAGATCATCAGATGTGGCAGCAAGTGTCTTTAACCATTGATCTATCTTGCTGGCCTCCAGTTATGATTTACTACCTGCCTAGCATGTCTTTACTTCTAGCAGCATAACACAGGAGCTGACAGTATAGCCTGGGAGTCAAACTGCATGGGTTCAAGTCCTCACTGTAACGTGCACAGAGACACAATGCTATGATTGTACCCAAGTCATTGAGTAATTACTTACGGGGTGTCTTACGTGTATGTGAACTACCCCTTAATAATCCCTTTCAAGCAGTTCTAGCTCCCCTTTTATAGCAGTATGACCTCATGCAAACAACTGCATGCATTGGTGTCTAAGTTTTCTCATCTTTGGCATTGGAGCCCGAGGTTATGACAAATAACTATAATTAGATGACTAAAAAAAAATAACAGGCCTTAGTTCTCCCACAGTTCTAAAGACTAGATGTCGTGAATCAAAGCATCAGCAGAGGTTGGATGGAAGAATCTGTTCCAGAAATCTCTGCTAGCTCCTTTATGGCCAATCATCATCCAAGTCACCTTTCAGTCTCTATTGCACATGCCAGATGGCTTTCTTTCCTAGACATGTTTTCAAAATGATTGTGTATGTGTGTGTGTGTGGTGTATCTGTGTGCAGGTGCCTGCAGAGGCAGAAGAGGGCATTGGATTCTTTGCAGCTGGAGTTCTATGCAGTTGTGAGCTGCCTGATGTGGTGCTAGGAACTGGACTCTCGTCCTTTGCAAAAGAAGCAAGTTCTCTTAAGCACCGAGCCATCTCTCTAGACCTGCACATGGTTTTAAACACATGTCCCTCTTCCCAAAGCACATACAAATCCAATACCACCCCATGTTAATTTAGCTATATATTCAAATATCTTATTTCTGAATAAGGTCACATTCACACATTACAAGTAGCTGTGAATTTTCTGGTTAAAGTGCTTAACTAAGTAGCCTACCCTAAAGCTTGCTTCCTCTACAGTTCTCAATAATGGGCAACAAAATCCTCTTATTCCAAAGTTGGTTTTCATTGGATGTGTGTCATTTGTTAGCAAGAATCTTGACTAACGCAGGGACAATGATACCCTTTATTCAGAAGAACAAAACAGGAGGAGCCTATAACTGGGGCCAACCCGGGGCATACTTGTAGGTCTCATCTCTGTATCTGTGCCCTTCCATTTGTGTCTTCAAGGTGGATGGCATTGGAGGTGGAGAGCAGAGGGGACAGAAGACCCTGGTCTGACATTGGGAGTGACACCAGCGGTCTTCTTGTTCTCTGGTCACATGAGGCAGACTTTCCTGATGTTATAGATCTGTAGTCAGTGACTCAGGGTGCAGCATGGCGTCATCTCAATGTGTGTCAGTGTCACAGGTGTCTAGGATTGGAACTAGGGGTCTTCTCCAATGAAAAACAGAGAGAAGCTATCGATGGATAGAGAATGTTCTGGAAGAAAGAAATTCTTTTTTTTTAATTAAAAAATACCACACTTCTTGAGTCTAATTCCAGCCTGCCATGCTGGCCTCATGCTCCTGCCGCCCTGCATTCTCACCATGCCTTTCTACCATCATGCACTGTATTGCTTCAGGAACTATAAGCCAAAATGATTTCCTCTGCCCATACAATATTAGATTTATTAATTAACTTGAGAGGCTCACATGTGGAGGCCAGAGGGAAACTTGAAAGTGGCAGTTCTCTCCTTCCATCTTTATTTGGGTTGCAGGGGTCAAACTCAGGTTCTCAGGCTTGGTAACAAGCACCTCTACCTGATGAGCCATCTTGCTGGCCTAAGAAAGAGGGAATTCTCATCCACCAGTCTCAGGACTTATGACATAGAACATGCCAGATACCAAGAGAGAAAACTGGCAGATGTGCTCCCTGCCAGAGACCCTGAGAATAGGCCTGGCTGAGATGGAGTCAAGCAGAGGCATGTATTGGGGAACCAGGATCTTAAAAATCAGGAGTCCAGGTTGCTTTTTATATCTGTAGTAAGTTATTTGATGTGCCAAGAATGTATAGAGATGGATTATAGATGGATGAGGACCATCCAAAGGAGTCAGAAGGGGAGAAACAGGCTAATAGCATTGGCCCAATGATGATGGGATGACAGCACAATTTGTGCAGATGTTGATGCTGATGGGGCTGAGAAGGATGCTGGGCATTTGGTTGCCATGGAGATCTGTGCTGTATACAGACCCCATCACAGATGTGCTCTGGGCTCACTGCTGCCCATGACCAGTATGAAGGGATGAAAGACAGACCCTTTCTGAGAAAGCCATCACTTGGTGCCACCAAAATGAAGCAAAGAATGGCAACTCTTCATTTGTCGTGTGCCTCCCGGGCTTGGTTAAGGGCTTCAAGAAGTTGCCTTCTTCTTTCCCATTTCGTATGCAGGAATATATTTGTCCAAATGTGTTTTGTGACAGAAAAACAAACTTGCCCCGTCAGATAATACACTACAGTTGTAAAAGCAATTGGGACTCCTGCTTTTGAAGCGACCTTGGAGCATTTTCATTCTTCCCATGTGAATAGAGTTCAGGTTGGAGTGACCAAATTGATTGATGGTGCGTCAAGGCCCTTAACCAACCCCATCTCAGAGGTCAGTCAATAAGGAAATAAGAGTACCACAGAGAAGGGCCTCAGACTGTGGTTGGCCTAAGGTAGTGGCGGCATCTAAGAGCCCAGACTTCCTCACTCAGAAATTCATTACTAGGCTGTCCCTGAAGTGGACACCTTGCTTCTGACCAGAGGACCTTGCTATAGGCTGAGTTCTGTCTCCCAAATTCCTGAGTGGAAGTCTTTATTTCCAGGACCTCAGGATGTGATTGTATTTGGAGATGGGGTTAAAGTTAAAAGGGACTAAATTAAGATGAGTTTATTAGGTAGGTCCTAATCCCACAGGACTGTTGTATCAATAAGAGCAGACTCAAATACATGGAACACATAACATGGATGGGGGTGTGTGTGGTGAGTTAGACACAGGAAAAATTGTCATCTGCAAGAGACAGGCCTCAGAGGAAACCAAATACAGCAATACCTTGACCTTAACATTTGACTCTAGAACTCTGAGGCTATAATCTTCTGTTGTTGAAGCCTCTGTCTATGGTACTTTGTTATGGAAGCCCCAGCAAGCCAATACAGCCCTAATTCTGGAGATCTTTATGAGATTAAAGTTTCATATCTAATTTATCTTTTATCATAACTAAGGGAAACTATAATTATCTAGTCTTCAAATCCATCAAAGACTACAGAAGGATATATTAGCCAAGTAAACAGGAAGTGCATTGTAAGCAACTTCCAAAACTCTAGAATTAACAAAGATATCTTACTACCTGGACAGTCACCCAAAGTTCTTCTGTAACATTGGGGCATCCATCTTCGAGCTATAGGCCCATAATATCTGGCAGACCTTTCCATGAGGCAGGAAATCTGAAAGACTGTTTAGCTCCTTGGGACCTTCTTAAAGCCTGGGATTACAGTCTTGAGTACGCCAGATTACCAGGCATGCCATCAAGACAGGCTTTCTTATGTGGGTTCTGGGGATCAAACTTAGGGCTTTCTTCAGCTCATGGTATTGACTTTTAAAAGAGAAATCAAGGAAGGGAAGGAAAGTGTGTATTTTGAGTATGTGAACACTCCCACCAAGTGACAGAACCTCACGAGGTGTCTCAGTGTGCAAATGGATTTCCTGGGGATGTTCCTTAGCTGCCAAGTGGCTGTGAAGCCCCTTTCCCAGTAGCTGCACCCCAGAAGCATACTGGGGTGCTCACAAATGTTTCTCGATCGACTGATGGTCTCCAAACCTTTCAGGAAGATCCCAAATGACTCAGTTTCCAGTTGGGTCCAGTAGCCTGGCCTTGAGTCTGGGGCTTTGAAGGTAGTGCAGGACCCCTCCCCCCACCGCTGCCTCTAGGAGACCCTCATACAGGAACTGGATGCACTTAAAATCATAAGGTTGACTCTGCAACTACCAAAGCATTCTTTTATTCTTCGCCCAGCCAAGTTTCTGATCTGCTAGCAGCTTACTCCTCGTGACCTAGAAGTGGCCAGTGCCCCAGGGAAGGAGGCTGTCTAAACTTCCTCCTGTTTACTAGCCTCCCACTTCCTCCCATCAGTGCTGAGAGCCTGCTTCTTCCCAGTAGCCCTTCCTGCACCAGGCTCCTGCAGGGCTCTGGGCAGAACCTCAGCCTATCCGATGCAGGCCTGAGCTGGAGGCCGGCCAATCGTAGCTATGAATGTTGGCACGGGGCTTAAATCCACACTGGGCTCCCTCCCGCCACCTGCAGCGGGCCTAACCTGGCTTTGCTGTTCCGACTTCTCTCTCTGCTCTGGCCAAGGCGAGTGTGTAAGGGTTTTGTGGTCAGTGTTGTGCACAGACAGCTGGGATTTGCGTGCTCAATACTCAGCCCCGTAGACACGGACGGTGGGAATGTTGAGTGAAGACCGCAATTCAAGTTTCCTTTTGCACATAGGTTTGTCTGATCTATCATCCTGTGTACCCTGTTTAAGAATCCCCAGAGCCCCCGCCCCTCCTTTTTCCTTGTTTGAATGAAAATGACTGCTTGTTTGATTGTCCAGATTGGGGTGTGAGTTGGGCCAAGAGCTCGCTTTTAGGTACACACTGCAGTGACCACATGCTTCTGAAAGCCCCTTAAAATTTTGACTCATCCTCTTCAATTCTGTCATTCATTTGTTACAAAGTCTGCAGACCTGCTATGTGCTAGGGACCCCAGTGGATGTTAAGGGAATAATGCATCTTGCTCTGTTATCCTTGGGTTCTCCCAGGGTCAGAAGTGAATAATGTTCTTTGTGCTACGATAGAGAAACAACACAATAGACAAGCTCCCCATGTAATCCTGGGAGTCCAGGGGAAGTTTCAGAAGAATGCTTCTGCGCTGAGGCTGCAAAATGTGGACACAGGCAAGGAGGGCCAGGTGATGCTGGCACTGATAGTCACCTTGGGCCGCTCTGTGTATCTGTCATCTAGGCATAGGTCAGAACCCTGACCTAATCTTGACCCATTGCATAGATGACACCAGGTCCAAGGAAAGAAAGAAAGACATTGACCCACTGGCCTTTCCTTCCTTTTGGTATTTATCTCTTTATCAGCAGACTCTCCAAATGGTATTCCAGGCATGGGCTGTAGCTCAGTTGGTAAAGCATTTGTCTAGCATGCATAAAGCCCTGGGTTCGATCCCTAGCACCCCATAAAAGCAGCAAAGGGAATAATGCCTGGTAGCTTCAGAATTTGGGAGGAGGAGGCAGGGAATTAGAATTTCAGCTATGCTCAAGAATCTTAACTATGCAGGGAGTTTAATGCTAGCCTGGAATACTTGAGACTCTAGTGGGGGATGGGTGCACTCCAGTTAGTTACATACATGTTGCTATGTCCTGTGGAAGAGTCCATGTTTTGTAGAATCTAGGCTTTTGATTCTGTAGAGTCAAGACGTATTCAGTGTCCCGGTGGACAGGCTTATTACTCCCAAGGCAAAGCTCCAAATGGAACCCTCTGAGGTCAGCCTCGCTGATAAACTGCGATTTCCAAGCACCAAAATTAACTTCTTACAGGTCAAATGCCTGCATCCATGGCCAGAGAGTTTGCTCTGTGGTTAAGAGTGTTCACTGCTTGCTGGACAGGTGGCTGCACACGCCTTTAATCCCAGCATTCCGGAGGCAGAGGCAGGAGGATCTCTGTGAGTTCAAGGCCAGCATGGTCTACAAGAGCTAGTTCCAGGACAGGCTCCAAAGCTATAGAGAAATCCTGTCTCAATAAACCAAAACCAAAAGGAAGCAAAACAAAACAGAGTGTTTGCTGCTCTAGACCCTAGTTCAGTTCCTGGTACCCATGCTGGACAGCTAATGACCACCTGTAACTCTATCTTTAGGTGATCTGATGCCCTCTTCTGACCTCCTTGGGCATCTTTATTCACATGGCATGAACAAACACACACTCACAAATAAACATTTAAAAAAATCTTAAAATCATGTGCCAAGGATAGGCAGACCGGGAAACCATCACCTCCTGTTTTATGTCCACGCAGACAGAGCAGCCAGAGACTTGGAAAACTTAATTATACTTGTGTTATTTCAGGTGAATTATGTAGGCAATGCCTTCCTGTTGCATGGCAGATGCTAAGTGCTTACTGTATGACCTCATAAGCCTCACATCAGCATAGGAAATATTAGATTAAAGAACTCATCTAGTGTCTGAAGATGAATGAGAGGGGCAAGGCCAATGATGCCTCTCCTTGACCCTGGGCTCCTAACCTTGTCTCAGTCCTCCTGAAGCCCTTGGTGGTCAGTGTCTTCTCATACATGAAACTGAGCTACTCTGAAGCCCCTGGCTTGATTCCTCAGGGAGAGAGGAGGACAGGGCTGAGGACTCAGAACACAGGAGACTAGGGAGGGAGGATCGTGGGCACTGGGACTCCACAGCAGCCTTACCTGGGGAAAGGCTGCCTAGCCACGTCCTTCAGGATTGACTTTGAGGATTCGGAGTTTTCTGGAAAACAGGTCCAGGGAATACCAGGGACCAGGGAGACAGGAGGGAAAGGAAAGGGGAGATGGGAGGAAGCAGCGTGGCTAGGGAGGGTGCATTCCAAGTCTCTAACCAAAGCTAAGGGAGAGGAGGGCACACACCCCATACCAGACGGAATTCATGCCTCTCTTGTTCTTTGCAGCCAGCATGGCAATATCAGATGGGTGGAGCCAGCGGACTTGATGCTCATGCACAAAATGCTGGATGGTGTTCTCAAGCTCCTGTAAGAGATAGGAAATGGCATGACATAGACCTGCTTGGTGCAGCTTTGGAAACTGCCTCACCCAACCGTAATAAGAAATACATTGACTTTCCTTTCTAAAAGATGCCATAATCTCCCAATGCAGGGACTGGTGTCTGGGTTCGTGTCCCTATCTGCGTGTGCCCCACTGCCATATACCTGTGTATTTGCCTGTGTGCACACACCTTGGTTCTCTGCAGCCTTAGCAATGCATGTACATGCACTGGGTTCTCGGAAGTCTCAGTAAAACACAATGTCCTAGTTGCTTCGGAAGCAGCATTGCTGTCCTGTCACGGCTGGGGATAAGGAGGTGTGCCAGCTGTGAGGTGACCCTGTGGCTTTGATTCTCGAAGGATAGGAATGACTTCTGCCTCTGGGTCCTCCAGTATGGACTGTGTCTCTGCAGAGGGCATGTGGGAGAAGGCGCTGAGGGAAGGGCTCCTTCAGGGAAGTTAAGAAAGTCTCACTAGGAAATTCATCCATTGGCTTGGGGGAGTTGCTTTAGGAGTCTTGATTTTCACCATCTGCTTCCCTTTGCTGGGGTACTTTCCAGAGACGGCATGTACCAGAACAAGATGGTGTCTCTCTCAACATTCTAGGGAGTGTCCTATATTGGTTTTATTTATTTACTTTTATTGATTGGTTTGATTGTTTTTAGGGTTCTGTGGGCTGGTCCCCTGGACCTCATGCATATTGCTCTGCAAACACTCTACCATTGATTTGTAGCCCCAGCCTCTGCAGTGGTTTACATAATGAAATGTCAGTACCCCCAGTCTGTGTTGGGGTGCAGTATCAGTCACGAGATCTCTGGAGGAACAGAATCGATAGAATGATATATATTAAGTGGAAGTTTATTAGATTGGCTGACACAGTGCGGGGTGGGTAGGTTAACAGTGCTGTCTCACACTGCAGAGGCCAAGAATATGCTTCTGGCTTAGTCTCTGAGTCTGGATGTCTCCTCAGTCCCCATCTGGCACTGATGGCCTGGGGGATTCCTGCAGAGGGGTTGGGATTCAGGCTGTGCGAGAAGCCAGAAGAAACTGCTTCTGATATCAGTGAAGGGATGCAGTTGCAATAGGATAAATGAACTCGTCATGACAGTGAACATAAGGGGCTGGAGAGATGGCTCAGTGGTTAAGAGCACTGACTGCCCTTGCAAGGGACCCAGGTTCGATTCTTATCACCTGTATGGCGGCTCATAATGGTCTATTACTCCAGTTCCAAGGGGATCCAGGATGTTCTTCTGGACTCCAAGGACACAAGGGCACCAGACACACATGTGGTACACAGATACACAGACAGGCAAAACACCCATGCACATAAAATGATGATGATGATGCTAATAATGATAATAAAGGTAAATAGGCAAAAAGCAAAGTTTCTAACCACAGGAAGGTGGCCACCCATATTAGGGTGGGTGTTCCCTTCTAATAATCTGACTGAGGAAATTCCCCACAGGAGTGCCTAGGCTTGCCCTTTGGTTAATTCCAGATGCAGTCATGTGGACAATCATTATTAATCATTGCAAGCACATGGCCTTTTTTTCTTTGTGATTCCTGCAGGGCAAGTGAGACTGAGCCACAAGGCAACATTTGGGTAGAGTCATGCCTTGTGGGGACATGCACAGTTACAGTTATATGCTATGTTCTAGTGCACCTTCTGAGGAGGTCCTACTCATAGCTTAATCGATGGCATGAAGTCATTTAAGAAATCCAGGCACTATATAAGGAAGACCTGGGAATGAAATATCTGATTGTGTTCTGGGAGAATCCACAGAGGGTCGAGATGCTGTTGAATTATAAGTAGATATGATTGCAATGAACTGTGGTTAGTTCTCAGGAGAGAGAAGTGCGCAGCATCCTGGTGCCCTGATGACGGGTGGAATCTAATTGTTGGGCTGTCTGGCTCTGTCTGCTATAAACTGAGGTTCTCAGAAAAAAAGCCACGTGTATATTCAAGGTGTGAATTCTCCAAGGCTGACTGATGGGAACCTCCTGATTGTGGAGAGTTGGAATGGTGTATTTCCAGAGCCAAGTTATCTTTAGAATGACTATAAAAGAGGAATCATTTTAGCTTTTTAAAAATTATTTTTGACTAAGAATTTCATACATTATATATATATATATATATATTTTATGTTTCGATCAACTCTACCCTTTATTTTCTCTCTCCCCAACTCCTCCCTACTTCATCACTACTATTACCTCCAAATTTCATATGCTCTCTAATATATTTTCTTGTAAACTTACGGAGTCTTCTTAGCACTTTCGGTATGGGCACGAGTGATTCTAACACAAGGGGATATGATACCCCCTTCTGGCTTCTCAGGGCACTGCACGTACTTTGCACATATATACACAAATAGATGTACATACACGTTAATAAAGATAAAATACATATTTAAAATTTCCTCTGAAATTGACCATAATCTCTGAGGAGTTTCTTGTACTTGAAGATGGGGTGTGTAGAATTAGGAGAACAAGCTATTCTTTTTTTTTAAATTTATTTATTTATTAAAGATTTCTGCCTCCTCCCCGCCACCGCCTCCCATTTCCCTCCCCCTCCTCTGATCAAGTCCCCCTCCTTCATCAGCCCAAAGAGCAATCAGGGTTCCCTGACATGTGGGAAGTCCAAGGACCACCCACCTCCATCCTGGTCTAGTAAGGAGAGCATCAAAACTGCCTAGGCTCCCCCAAAGCCAGTACGTGTAGTAGGATCAAAAACCTATTGCCATTGTTCTTGAGTTCTCAGTAGTCCTCATTGTCCACTATGTTCAGCAAGTCAGGTTTAACAAGCTATTCTTGAAGGGGCTTAAAGGAATTATTTATTATATGCACTGTGCTTAGGGGTATAGTTCACACACTCAAATTTGTGACAGGAATAATTTGTTAGAGGGAATAAGACACTTTTCCTCCACCATGCAGCCCATAGGGGAAGGAGAAGAGGCCAATGGTAATGGTGTTCTTGCATACGGCAGTTATTTTAGGTCATGCAGTTTGTCTCCTGGTGTTTCAATCTAGCTGGTACTCACTGAAGCACTGAAGCATTTTTGATATTATTTTCCAAAGCACTTTTAACTCCAAAAAGTGGCATTATTTTTCACGGAAGCGGGAATTTGGAGTGTCTCATTCACACATGTCATTCTTAAATATTTATTTTTAATATTTTAAAAAATATGTGTATATGTACATGTCTTTGTGTGCACTTGTGTATATAAGTGCAGTGTCAGTGGCATCCAGAAGAGGGCCGTGGGCAGCTCACAACCACCTGTAACTCCAACTCTAGAGCATCCAACACCCTCTTCTGGCCTTTAAGGGCACTTGCACTCAAATGTATGCACACACACTTCAGAAATGGAATATGGTAGCTCCCGATTGTAATCCCAGCACTTGGAAGGTAGAGGCAGGATGATCAGGGGTTCAGGGTTATTTCTTTGACTCTATAATGAGCTTGAGACCAGGATCTGGGCTACACGGTACCATATTTCATGGTGTTTGAAGTAATAGGTACATCTTTAGTAAACGTGTTACTGGATTTCTATTGCTGTGATAAGCACCACAACCAAAAACAACTCAGGAAGGAAAGGTTTTATTTGACTTACTCTTCCATATCACTGTTCATCCTTGAAGGAAGTCAGGACAGGAACTCAAACAGGGCAGGACTCTAGAGGCAGGAGCTGGTGCAGAGACCACGCAGGGGTGCTGCTTACTGACTTTCTGGAGCAGGAAGTTGAGAGATTACAACCTCAAACATGAAGCAGAGAGAGGGACCAGGAAGCTGGGTGAGGCTATAAACTCTCACACCCTGCCCCACTGACCTATTTTCTCCAGCAAGGCTCCATCTTCAAAGGGTTCTACAACCTCCACAGACAGCCTCACCAACAAAGGACCAACTGTTTAAATACACGAGCCTGTGGGAGACATTACTCATTTAAGCCACCATCATGGGATTTCTGTCAGTCCAGAAGTTAACCTTTATGAAGCGCAATTTTGAAAAGTCACCTGTAAACTCAGACGTAACGTCAATCTGATCTAACTATTGGAAGAGCAATAGATACAGTCTCTGAACATTCTGGAGCATTCCTGTTCCCTCCACACCCCACCTCTCTGAGAAGAACTGTAGACACTGTCTTTGTAGTGACAGAAAACTGTTTTCCTTGTGAGGCTGGGGCATTTTACGGCAGTGTGCAAACTTGATATCCTTCTTCTGTGGTGGTTAATTAAAAACCTATTTATTTTACCTGATGTGTATACGTGTTTTGCCCTCATATGTGTGTGCATTAGATTTGTGTCTAGTGCCCAAGAGGCCAGAAGAGGGTGTCAAGTTCCCTAAAACTGGAGTTATGAGTGGTTATGAACCACCGTGTGAGTGCTGGGAATCAAACCCTGGTCCTCTGCAAGATTAGTCAGTGCTTTATAACTGCTGAACCATCTCTTTCAGTCCCAAGATGGTTAATTTTGAGTGTTAACTTAATTAGATTATGACATGCCTAGGTCATTAATATATATCTATAAAGGTGTTTTCAGAGAAGATTAACTGAGGAGAGAAAGCCCACCTCGGATGCAGTAGCTTGGCTTGGCTCTCTGCCTCCTACCCTGCCCAGCCCCTGCACACTGCTGCGACCACAGAGATACTCACTGTCCTCCTTTCTCATTATGAGGGACTGTGTCTGTAGTTGTTTTTTCTCCTCTTTTTAGGGTCCACCACCCAGCTTCCAAATAAATTCATAGAGACTTATTCTTACTTATGAAGGCCTGACCTTAGCTTGGCTTGTTTCTAGCCAGCTTTTCTAACTTAAATTATCCTGTTTCTCTTTAACTATGTTTTCCCTCTGGGCTTTTTCTTCTTTTAATATATATATATATATATATATTAATATATGTATATATTAATATATATATATCTTTATCTTTATTCTCTATATATCTTTCTTTATTCTTACTCCATGACTGACTGTGTGGCTGGATGGCTGTCCCTAGCATCCTCCTCTCTTTCTTTTCTTGCTCCTCTCTCTTCCCTCGATTTCTCCTTTTATTTATTCTCTCTGCCCACCAGCCCTGCCTATTTCTCTTTCTCTTGCCTAGCTATTGGCTGCTCAGTTCTTTATTAGACCAACCAGGTTTTTAGACAGGCAAAGTAACACAGCTTCACACAGTTAAACAAATGCAACAGCAAAGTATGCAACCCAGCTTTGCACCATTAAACAAATATTTCACAGCATAAACAAAGGTCACACATCTTAAACTAATGCTCCACAACATGTATCCCCTTAAACCGTGAGCCAGGAAAAGAAAATCATTTCTCAGCAATAGGAAAATATTCCTGACAACTTGAATTTGGAGCCCAAGGAAACCGTTTCTAGGTAGTGTGTTTGGTGAGGTACCAAGTGTAAGTTTCCATAGTAAGGAAGGAAATGAAGGTCAAGAGACCATCTACCTCTCTGAGGTTTTCAGAATAAAGGCGGAGACCAGGGTCAACCAAAAAACCAGGCTGCCTTTCCATGAATAACCAGGTGATGCTGTCCTCTTTCCTAGGAAGAATGATAAAGGTCTCACAGTGTAGAAGTAAGGCTGTGGCAATGTGTTGAAGGAACCAGGCCCAAGTGCACTCAAAATAAACACAAGCAGCTTATAAAAAGTATTTGGGGACTGGAGAGGGATGACTCAGTCTAAGTGCCATGCATGTTGGCATGAGTTAGTAATTCCAGCTCTGGGGAGTCAAAGGTAGGATTTCCAGAGCATGCTCGCCAGCCAGCCTGGCCTAATCCGTGAGCTCCAGGCCAGTGAGAGACCCTGCCCCGAAGAGGTGGAGATGTTCCTGACCTGAGCCCCTGAGCCAAGGTAGATGATGCCTGAACTGAGGCTACTCTCCATCCTTCATAGTTATGCACACACACACACACACACACACACACACACACACACACACACCACTTATTTTTCCTTAAGCTTGGTTTTAAAACCAGGACTAAATGAAGCACTCAAAATTCCTCATTTTCCCCAGACATTCCCCCGCTTTAAGACATAGCTACTTCTTCTTTCTAAAACTGTTGTTGAGGATCGAGTGAGGCGATCAATATAATTGTATTTGAAAATGATGAAGCGGTGTTTCCATTTGCAGGCAATCGGGCTTACCACTTTTAATCATAACGTAATTAGGGGAGGAAGCACGATGCATCGGGTGACCCGCAGGAGGTTCAGACAGGTGGGCATCGAAGGACCTCATCGCTTTCTGTGCGGCCTCTGGGAGTCCATGCAATTTAAATCTCCCATTAAGCTAATTACAGAGATGGTCTTTTGAACTCTCTCCCTTCAGATCCCTGGCTTTCTTCTTCTCTGTGTGGTGGAACTTGATAGATGAGGAAGGAGCCCTACACAGGCTCCCTCCGCACCAGGCCCAGACACAGACACGCCTACTTCCTCTCCGCTGTGTTAGAAAGGGGGATTTTTTCTGTCTACCTTCACGTTTTCGCTCTAGTGACCCCTTCCCAGGAGCTGCTTGGTTTCTTCAGCTGTGGCCTCATTTGCAAATCATGCTTATTTCGGTAACCCCGAGAAATGTTTTCAGCAGTGAAGTGCTGATAAACGTTCAGCCCCTGACTCTAGGAAGCGTGCACACATACGTGTCCTGGTTAGTGCACGTTTGTCAACGTGGCCCGGCCTAGATGCCGTCTGAGAGGAAACCCTTGGTTGAGGAATGGCCTAGATTAGATTGGCTGTGGGTATGTCTAGGGAAGGGTGATTGTCTTGATTATTAAACGATGCAGGAGGGTCCAGCCCACGGATGGTGGTACCGTTCCCTAGATAACATGATCCTGGGCACGTAAGGGCGTTAGCATGTAAACATGACAGGGTGAGCAAGCCAGAAAGTCCCCCAGCAAACAGCGCTGCTCATTCTTCCCACCTCCATGTTCCTGCTCTGACTTCCCTCAGAAACGCAGTGTGATCTGGAAGTGTAAGCCAAGTAAACCCTTTGCTGCCCCAAGTTGCTTGTGGTCTGAGTGTTTTGCCACAGCAACAAAATGAGCCTAGAATAAGCGTACAGGTTTGTCATATTACTACTGCAAAAAAGGATGGAGAGGCCAGATGTGGTGACTCACTCCTGTCAATGAAGCATGTGAGAGGCTGTGTTAGGTAGAGGGGAGGGATGAATAGAAGGAGCCCGAGCCAGGTTTTTATCAGGAAGTCACACTTAACATTCACAAGACACAGCATCTATGATCCAAACACTCTACTTAGCTTTGAGAACTTGAGAACAAATTGCCCCATAGATTGGCTCTTCCCAGATATTTTTAAAGGTGTTTATATGTACGTGTGTGTGTGTGTGTGAATTTATGTGCATGACACTTGGCCCAGTGCGGGAGGAGGCAAGGAGGTATCAGATCCTCTGGAACTGGAGTTACAGGCTGTAGTGGACACATGACTTGAATGCTGGGAACTGGGCTTGGGTCCTCTGACAGAGCAGCAAGTGCTTTCAACCACTGAGCCATCTCTCCAGCCCTCTCCACAGATCTTACATTCTAGCACAGGCAGATTGACAATTTAAAAAAAAATATTACTCTTAGGTCTAACTCAACTTGTAAGACAGATAATTGCAGAATTGTGTGACTCAGAGTCCTAACTATTTGGCCACATTCTGGGCCTGCTGTTTCTCTGTGCTTAAAGGTCATAGTCTGTTGTATAGGAGGTGGACAGTTTTTGTTAATCCCTATAACTTCAATCTTTTTGCGTGTGAGTCTTTGATCATATCCCTTTTTTCCCCTTTACCCCTCCCACCATCTTCCTTCCTTCCTTCCTTCCTTCCTTCCTTCCTTCCTTCCTTTCTTTTTTTCTTTCTTCTTCCTTTCTTCTTGGCAGGATTATACTCTGAATCCCAGGTTAGCCTCATTGTCAAGATCCTCCCACTTCACTCTCCCAAGGACCTCAGTATGATGGTTTATTTTGGCTGTCAGCTTGGCTGGATCTGGACTTAACTAACCAGCAAGCTGCTGGGCCCACCTGTGAGGAATCCTCCTGATCAGCTGACTGCAGTGGGAGGACCCATCCTAAAGGTGGGCAGTACTTTGGGGTGGCAGCCCAGAAAAAAGGAAGTGAGAAAAGGAAAAGTTTTTGTTTTCTGCTTGCTTGCCTTCACATTGTGTTGTCATGTGTGTGTGTGTGTATGTATGTATGTATGTCAAATTTATCTACCCTGCTAGCATCTTGCTGCTGCTTTCATTCTGCATTGACAGCAGAACCCAGCTTCTTTAGCCTTTTGTGTGTGTGTGTGTGTGTGTGTGTGTGTGAGACAAAGGTCTGTAGCTTTGGTGCATGTCCTGGAACTAGCTATTGTAGACCAGGCTGGCCTCGAACTCACAGAGATCCGCCTGCTGCTGCCTCCCAAGTGCTGGGATTAAAGGCATGCGCCACCACTGCCCAGCGCTTCTTTAGCCTTCTATCATGTACTAAACCCAAGCGGCTTTCCAGTACCCTGCAGACTGGGATTAAGGCACCTGGCCTCATGACCTGCACATATTGGGTTCTCAGCTTCTGTAGTATGAAGGCAGCTGTTATTGGACTACCCTGGTGATATCATGTAGCCAATCTAATGAATTTCCTTTCAATATGTATTCATTCTATTGGTTCTATGTCTCTAGAGAACCCTGGCGAATACACAGGGTTGTAGACTCATACTTCCATGCCCAGCATAGATTTCTCATGGAGAATCTACAGAGGGCAAGGCTATGATTATTTTAATGCCCCTGCTCTATTTTGCCAAAACAATTTTCAGTCTGAGCATCATGGTACAACTGTATGCCTGTCACCTGGGCTGGCATTAAGGCCAATATCTGTACTGGTATTTAAAACTCATTTGCAAATTTGTTAGATAAAAGGTATTACATTGTTGTTTTATTTGCATTTTCTTGATTAGTTGAGTGCTGATCATTTTTTCATATTTATTAATCATTTGCATGTTTTCCTTTTGAATTGATGAGAATGAGACATTTTGAGAATAGCTTAAGTAAAATTTTGAAAAAATACTAATAAATCAGTTATTTTTTCCATCAGGGCCTAGACTAATGATTGGAATGAGGCCATGGTTAATAAAAGTAGAGTTTCAAAGAACCTTCCTGGGTAGGCAAGCTTATATTTTGTTCTGGATGCATTTTAGTTGGCAAATTGTATTCTTTTTTTCAAGTATTTAAAAAGAAGGCAAAACTTTAAGAAACAACCCTGCTCATTGTTGAGAAGGGGAGAAATGACAGCACAGTGAAGGTATCAGGATGAGTGGTGAACTGCATGTTTACATGTTCTTAAAATTCGTATGTTGAAGCCTAAGCACACAGTGGGATGGTACCTGAGTTGGAGCCTTTGGAAGCTGGTCTGGTGATGATGGTGGAGCACTTAAGAATGGGATTAGTGCTACTGGTTCCCAGCTGGTGGCACTGTTTGGGAAGATTATGGAACCTTTAGGAGGTAGAGCCTTGCTAGAGGAAGTATGACTTTGGGGACAGACTTTGTGGTTTTATAGCCTGGCCTGTCTTCCTGATTTTGTCTCTGTTTCCTGACTGCCAGGCTGGCCTTATACTCCTGCTGCCATGCCCTCCTTGCTATCATGGACTGTCTTGGTTTGGAATTAGAAGCCAACATAGACTTTTCTTCCCTCTAAGCTGGTTTTGTCAGGATATTGAATCACATCCACAGAAAGGAAACTAGTACACCATCCTATAAAAAGACACACACGAGATGATTGTTTTCTGCTCTCCTTTATGTGAAGGTACAAGCCAGTCACGTGCAAAACAGGAACTGGATCTTCCCCAGAGAATTTATCTGCCTTGATTTTGGACTTTTAGCTCTACAATTGTGAGGGGGTGTGGTGGTTTGAATACATATGGCCCCATAGATTTGTGTGTTTGAATGTTTGAATAGGGAGGAACACTACTAGGAGGTGTGGGAAACACTACTAGGAAGTGTGGCCTTATTGGAAGTGTGTCACAATGGGGTGGGTTTTGAAGACTCATATGCTCAAGCTATGCCCCATGTGGTACTCAGTTCACTTCCTGTTGCCTTTGAATCAAGACTTAGAACTCTCAACTACCTCTCCAGAACCATGTCTGCTTGCCTGCTGCCTTCTTGTCATGATGATAGTGGACTAAACCTCTTAAACTGTAAGCCAACCTCAATTAAATGGTTTCCTTTATAAGCATTGCTGTGGGCATGGTGTTTCTTCACAGCAATAGAGCACTAATTAAGACAGGAAAGAACATCTGTTGTTGAACTTTTAGTCTGTGGCATGGTAGGACAGCAACTGCAACTAAGAAGTCCATATTAATTGGAGAAAGAGAATGAAATATTTATGTGAAATTATGCAGTATTATGTTGTATTAGTTACTTCTCTCTTGTGATAAAATCTCATGATCAAAAGCATCTTGGGAGAGAAAATGGTTTAATTTGACTTAAGCTCCAGAGGGATAGAAGTTCATCATAGCGGGGAATGCATGGCAACAGGCAGGGGAAGCATGCAGGCAGAGCAGGGGCAGGAAGCTGGTTGATCACATTTTCAGCTACATGCAGGAAGTAGAAAGAGAACAGAAAGTGAGGCCATCCTCCAAAATCCCATAGTCCGTCCCCAGGTACATATTTCCTCCAGCTTCTAAAGGTTGCACAACCTCCTAGAATAGCAGCTCCAAGTGGGAACCATGAGTTTAAATATGTGAACCTTTGTGGGGCTTTTCTCATTCAAACTACCACATGTGCGTAGAAAGATCTAGTGTAATAGTTGGGTCATGGGGTAGGGAAGCTGGATAAAACTCATGAACTATTATCTATAATGCCGGGACCCAGGTAAGATGGTGGAATGGTTCAATGTCTTAAGAACTGATAAACCAGGGGCAGAGTGTTCACTGTATGTCTGGAGGTCTGAGAAAAAGGAGTGCTCAGGGTGTGAATGGAGTTGATGTCTTAGCTGGAATAGTTGGGCAGAGTCAGGGTGTATTCAGCTTCTGCTGATTAGTTCTATTCAGGCCCCTTGCCTTAGCTTCCTTTTACATTGATGTGATAAACTACTTTGATAAATACAACTTAAGAGAGAATGGGTCTATTCTGACTCACAGCTTAGGATGTCGTCCATCATGGCAGAGAGGTGAAGGCAACAAGGAAGTCGAGGCTGAACACACAATCAGTGTGCTCAGAGAACGAGGAGTCAATGCTCCTACTCAGCTCCCTTTGCACAGGCCAGGATCCAGGCCAAGGAATGGTGCTGCCCACAGTGGGCGGGCCTTCCTCCCTTCAGTTAACTCCATTAAGATTGTTACCCACAGGCAAGCCCAGAGCCGGGTCCTAGTTAGTCTAGATTCTGTCACACTGGCAACACAAAACAGAAGACCCTCCCACATCACACAAGTAGAGGTCAAAAGACAACTTGTGAGAGTTGATTCTCTCTTTTTGCCATGTGGGTCCTGGGGATTGAACTCAGATTGTCAGGCTTGGTGGCAAGCATCTTTACCCACTGAGCCATCTTGATGGCCCCTATAACTTCTCTCAAATAAATGTTCATCTGTTGACAATAATAGCAGCCTGTTTATGCATTCTACTGCTTCCCACATTTTTTAAAATGTGTTTTTGTGACTTGCTTTTCTAGTCCTTTTTGCATCTGATATTTCTTTCTTTCTCAGTCATAAAGTAACATTTTTTTTTCTTCCAGAATTGGCTTAACTGTCAAAAGGAACATTCATTCCTTTGGATATTGTATCAGCTTTTTTCGTCCCATAGTTATATTCTTGACTATTATGGAGCCTTTTGAAATTACATAAATGTAAAAAATACATACACTCACATGAATCTGTTAGCCAGCTTCCACAAAGAGCATGCCTTTGCTAGCCTGATTTTCTCTTCCTGTCTCCCACACCAACATACACACACATACATACATGCATACACACATACACACATACAGAGGCACATGCACTTGTGGACACAAGTATGCAAGAGAAGCTTGCAGAATAGTCACCCCATTTTAAGATGTACTTACCTCATCGATTGGCCTTCAGCACCTCTGGTCTCTTTGTGGCACTGAACAGGGCTGGGTTCTTCTGCTTTGGCCTGGGCTTCTCAGACTCCTCTCTGTGTGGGTATCATTGTTACCTGGATGCCTTGTTGTTTTAGGTCACCGTTTAAAGGTGCAGCGCATCATAGTGGGCAAGGCATGGCGGCAGGAGTCAGAGGCAGCCGCTCACATTCCATCTGCAGTCAGAAAACACAGAAATTAGTCCTGGCTCCAGGACTCCAGCCCATGGATAGTGCTGCCCACTTTCAGGGTTGATCCTCCCTCTTCGGTTAAATATCTCTGGAGAAGGCCTCACACACACTCAGAGGTGTGTTTCTGTGAGTCTGTGGTGATTCCAAACCCCATCAAGCGCTGGACACATGCTCTCTTTAAGTGTCCCGTAACCTTGCTGGACACACGTTCTGGTTAAGTGTCCCATTACCTCTGCTGGACACACGTTCTGGTAAAGTGTTCTGTTACCTTTGCTGGACACACATTGTGGCTAAGTGTCCCGTTACCTATGCTGGACACACTTTCTTCCAGGTCTTCTTTGTGTACTTCTCTCTTTAACCTTGTCTTCAAGTACTGGAGCTCCGCAAGACACGGGTCCAGATTCTTTTCTCTCTAGGGAAAAAGAGATGTCCTCCTTTCCAGGACACCTGCTTCACCTTCGTGGCTTCAGAAACCATTCATAAGTGGATGAGCCCACATTTGCTTTTCCATTCCAGAGCCTTCCTTTGGTGAGAGATCAAATTCCCAGGACTTTTTTTTTTTCCATTTCCTGGGCTTTCCTGCTGTTTCTCTGCCTTGCCTCCTGCTGAATTTGGACTCTCTCCTGTGTTTGTGATTATGCAAACAGGCTACAGCCTATTATTGGCCAATCCCTAAGTCATTGTTGGTACCACTGCCTTGACCTCAGGCCCACAGAGGTTCACCCCTCTCAACTCTCCCTTTCCCTTTCTTCCTCCCCAACACAGGGGTCATCCTCTACCCTCTTCACGCATATTGTTTCATTCCTTGCTGTCACTGTCCTGTGGGCACAGCCTGTTTAGTTCCTGTTCCCCCTCCTGAGCCCTCAGATGCCCTCAGGGGAATTCCATCTCACCCCTGATGTTAGGTCAGAGCCCCTGGTGTGTCTTCACCCTGAACTTCTTTGGCATGGTGACAGAGGCAGTTATATAGCTAAATGGTGGGTTGTGCAATGCAACCTTTGGTCTCTGTGCTGTGGTGGTCATGTCAATTAAGGTGGAAACAGTTGGGAGGTAGAATTAGAATTGCAGGCAGTTTTCTTGGCCACATGCCATACCTCATTGCAAGAGGTCTAGGGTGACATCCTAGTCTGAGGGGTGTGCATGTGTGTGGGAGGGAGAGCGAACGAGCGAGCGAGAGAGCGAGAGAGAGAGAGCTGAGTTTCTCTTCTGTCTGCTAGTTGATTCTGACACTGATGGAGAAGATGTTGTTGGGATGCAGGATAAATGAACTCAGAGCAACCTTTGCCCTGTGTTCTGAGAGATCATTCTCTGCGGTGTCTAACAAATTAAAATGTAGTAATTGGAGCGGTGGGGCTGCGTCCCCAGCACCCCGGCCACCTGGTTAGCTTATGGCCTGAAATAACAACACACAAACTGTATTCATTTAAACACTGCTTGGCCCATTAGTTTTAGTCCTTACTGGCTAATTCTGATATCCCGATCAACCCATCTCTAATAAAGTGTAGCACCGGTCTTACCGGGAAAGATTCAGCATGTCTGACCTGGCGACTTGCTTCATCGCATGCGTCTGCCCGGGAGAGGGGAGCATGGCCTCTGTGCTCACTTCCTCTTCCTCCCAGCATTCTGTTCTGTTTACTCCACCCACCTATGTTCTAACCAATAAAATGGGCCAAGGCAGTTTCTTTATTTTTTATCCAATGACCTTCCTCTATCATTAAAATTAGTTTATTTATTCATTTATTTAGTGTGTATATGTCAGAGACAGAGGAGAGAAAGAGAGAGAGAAAGAGAGAGAGAGAGAGAGAAGGAGATTTACATGGCGTTGTTTTCCTTTTTCCACCCTGTGGGGTTTAGGTGTGGCACTCAGGTCGTTGGTGACAAGCGCCTTTTAGATGTTGAGCCATCTCCCTGGCTCCTTCTGCCATCTTATGAGCCTGTGGCTTCTCATGCGCATCTGCTCTACATTTTTGTCTGCTCCGCTCAATAAAATAAAAGGAAAGGAAAGAAAAGGAAAAAAAGAACAGTTTGGGGCTGGGTAATGTCGTTAGATGGGAGTATTCTCACCTGGCAGGTGCCTGGCCCTGGGTCTGAACCTTAGCACCATACAAAAATTAAACACCTACAGGGTAACACTACATGGAGACAGAGACTGTGTTAAATAGACTAAGGATTACAATAAAATAGTTTAAAATAAAATTTAAAAGGCTCAAAACAGCAACACACACACACATACACACACACACACACAAGTGTTCGGTAACTGTCCTGTCTCAACTCAAGAAGGAAAACATGAATTATTCAACATTTGCTCTGAGGAAACTGACTAGTCATTTGTAGGAAGAAATAAGGCTAATTTTATAAGTCACACTACACACAAAAATGAATCCCAAATGGATTAACGAATTTAGCTTCTTCCCGCACTGAACAATTATTTACAAAGAAGAAACTGGCGCATGCGCTCAGCACAGCAAGGCCGTGAGGATGTAGCAAGGAAGAGAACCCCAGCTTCTTTGTTCTCATGGGTCCTACAGTCAGCGGAGACCTGTGAGAATTTCCTAGAAACTAGAAATACATTCTACTATGACATGGCAGGGGTCCTGTCTCAGCTACCGCAGGGACATGCGGGGTCTTCTCCCACATCTCTTCCTTTACTTAGAGTTGAGTCAGTAAGCTGAGCGCTCTCTGGGTGATCTCTTTTTGTTGTCTTATTGCTCTCTAGCTGGGACCTCAAGAACTATATTGAATAGATATGGAGAGAGTGGACAACCTTGTCTTGTGCCTGGTTTAAGTGGGTTTGCTGGGTGTTTCTCTCCATTTAGTTTGATGTTGGCTGTTGGCTTGCTGTATATTGCCTTTATTATGTTCCTTGTATCCCTGCTCTCTCCAAGACCTTAATCACGAAGGGATGTTGTATTTTGTTGAAAGCTTTTTCAGCATCTAATGAGATGTTCGTGTGGCCCAACTGCTCTTGATTGGGATTTCTTTGTCTTGTTTGAGGCAATATCTCCTGTAGCCCAAGCTGGCCTCAACTTGTACAGCTGAGGTGACCTTGAACTGCTGAGCCTTCTTCTTCCACCTCCTCAGTGCTGGGAACATGGGCGTTCACAACTCTATCCAGTTCTTGGTGACACTTCTTCAATAGTCAAAAAATAAAAACTGAGCATCTATGACCTTTTGCCTGCATGTAAGTCTATGCACAATGCACATGTACTATCCTTGGAGTCCAGAAGAGGGCATCAGATTTCCTGGGACAGATATTACAAAGCATTAGGAGCCAATGTGTGGGCTCTGCTGATGGAACTAGGGTCTTTTGGAAGAGCAATCAGTGCTCTGAACTGCTGAGCTATCTCTCCAGTCCCAAATTTCCTTCTTAAATAAAAATGTTATTGTTTTTTTATGAATTGTGCAGTAGCTCAGAGCCCAAATCACAGATCAGTGAAATACTGAGCTCTGTGAACACACTTGAGTTCATTTACACAGCGGGGCTTTTTTGTTCATTCCCAATGTGGTCTTCTATTTTAAAAACAAAAAATGTAGACATTTCAAATGTAGCTGTTATGGTCGTTAGAAGGTGTTGGCTGGCTTGCAGCTATCCTGTAACCCTTCACCAATGAGCTGGAGGAAGCTGAGCCACTCTTCAGACCCCTGGGTACCATATTACAGGCTTCTGGGTGCGCATGGTTCAGACTGCTGAGTACCATGTTACAGGCCTCTGGTGTGCACACGGTCCAGACTCCTGGGTAACAGGTTACACATCTCTGGTGTGGGGTAACTTCTCCATTGCTAATTTCTGAACCTCCTTGGCTGTGCTCACTCATTTATCACTCTGACCAACCTTACAATTACTTTGTCAGATTCTGTAAGAACAATCCTGCTGGTATTTTGACTAGATTTAAATTGCATTTAAGTATTAATTTTGGGGAAAGTTTCGTGCTTTGGAATACCGAATATTTCCCATCTAGGAATATGATAAGGTTTTAGAGAAATTTGTTTGTCTCTGATGCAGCTTAGTAACCAGTTTAATCTTCACTTGTGCCCTTTTCTTGTGTTTTTTTCCCTCCCCTCCTTCTCTCCCCCCTCCCTGCCTTCTCTCCTCTCTCCCCTCCTTCGCTCCTCCCTCTCCTCTTTCTCTCTCTCC
>JABTXL010008991.1:8423090-8438471 GCA_025134845.1 Neodon shergylaensis | reverse complement strand
TCTCCTCCTTCCTTTCTTTCTCTCCTCTCTCCCTCTCTCTTTCTTTCTCCCCTTTTCCTCCCTCTCTACTTCATTCCTTCCCTCCTTCCCCTTTTCAGTTAACTTAAAAGTCACACATGTAGAAATAGCATTGCCAAACACTTAGAGTACTGTTCTTATTTGTGAGTGTGTCTGCACCTGCAGGCCAGAGGTCAACCTCAGGTGTTGCAGTTCAGTAGCTCACTACAGCAGTGTTTGAGACCGGGCTCTCACTGTGCCGGAGCTGGCTGACTGGGTTGGCTGGCCTCCTCCCTCTGTCTCCCTAAGCCAGCCTCAGCTTTGCTCTCTGTGTCCCCATGGTTCTGGGGTGTAAACTCAGATCATCATGCTCGTATGACTAGCACTTTACCAGCTGCGTTATCTCACTAGCCCTTTATTTCATGTATTTATTAAATTTTAAAAAGATTTTTTTTTTAAAATTTTGAATTTGTATGTGTGTGAGTGTTTTGGCAGCGTGCATGTATGTATACCATATATGTGCCTGGTGCCCCCAGAGGCCAGAAGTGGAAATTGGATCCCTGGAACTGGAGTTAGGGATAGTTGTGAGTCACTATGTGCTGGGGACAGAACCCAGGTCCTCTGAAAGAACAGCAAGTGCTCTTAACTGTTGAGCCATCTCTCCAGACCCTTGGAGACCTTTTTGTTCCATATCTTCTATGGTGATAAAGATTTATCTATATTTTTCCCATTTTTTAATTTTTAGGTTTAGTCTATGGATTTAAGACTTTAGTTCATTTTGAAGTAACTTTTGAATTATTTGTTGACTTGGTAGATCACTTTAGGGACTACTATCATCTCAACAATATTATTCTCCAATCCATGAACATGGGATACTTAGTATTTTTTAAATGTTATCACATTTATTTATTTATATATTGAGTGTGTATGTGTGCTTTTGTGTGTGTGTGTAGGCTCCTGTATCACAACATATGTATGTAGGTCAGAGAACAGTTTAAAAGGAGTTGATTTGCTCTTCTCACTGTGTGGGTTACAGGACCAAACTCAGGTTGTCAAACTTGGTGGCAGTCACCATTACCCACTGAGCCATCTTTCTATATCCCTTTCTATTTTTGAGATACTATTTTTATTTCTTTCAGGAATGTTTTATAGTTTTATTTTTTTGAGACAGGGTCTCACTATGTAGCTTTCACTGGCCTGGAACTCACTTTGGAGCAGGCTGGCCTTGAACTCATAGAGAGCTACCTACCTCTGCCTCAGGAATGCTAAGATAAAAGGTGTGTACCAAAATGCCTGGCTGTCTTGTAGTTTTTGTGTGGACACATCTGACATCTCCTTGACCAAATTTATTCTGAAGTAGTTTATTCTTTTGGCTGCTATTGTACTTCAAATTGTTTTCTTTATTTCCCTGCTGGGTAACCAACACTACTGTTTTATGTGTTGAACTGCAGTTTTATTGAATTAATTGATTAATTAGTTGCAATGATTTCTTGTGGCTTCCTTTATATAAGGTCATATAATCTGTGAAAATAGTCTCATTTCTGTATTTTATTTTAAATCATTATTGTTTTGCATGTCTGAATGTTTTGCTTGTATGTATGTCCTGCTTGTATGTATGTCCATGTGTTATGTGCACGAAGTGTCCTTGAGGGTAGAGAAAGGCCCAGGATCCCCTGGGACTGGAGTTACAGATGGTTGTGAGTTTCCATGTGGGTGCTGGGGATTGAACCCTAGTCCTCAGTATTCCTTCTTTTCCACTGTACTTTTTGAACGCTCAGCTTTTTTATAAACATTTGTTCACTACAAGATCCTGATTGAATGGTGCTTGTGTCTTGGATTAAGGTGACAGTGATTGGGGAGAGAAATATACGGAAGTGAAAAACAGCAGTGGATCAAGGTCTTTCAGTGTCTTAGTGTGGTTTCTATTGCTGTGAAGAGACACCATGGCCATGGAAACTCTTCCAAATGAAAGCATTTAATTGGGGTGGCTGGCTTGCTGTGTCAGAGGTCCAGTCCATTGTCATCACAGAGGGGAGCATGGCGGCCTGCAGGCAGATGTGGTGCTGGAGTAGTAGCTGGGGATGCTACATCTTTCATGCAACAGGAAGCCGAGTAATAGTCACACCCAGGGAAGATTCAGCATGAGAGACCTCAAAGCCCTCCCCCACAGTGACACACTTCCTCCAACAAGGCCACACCTCCTAATAGTGCCAGTCCTTTTCGGGGGCATTTTTTTTCACACCACCACACAGTGTATATACAAAATTAAAAAAAAATCACATATTTATGGTTTGAGCAACAAAATAGATAATGCCATTTATTGACTTAGATAATAAAAACCTGGGAGTAAATCTGATAAAGGAAATAAATGAGGAGGTCAGGATTAGTTGTACTAGAGAAATAAAACATAAATTCAGAGTTTTTGGGATAGCCCTGAACTGGAGGATGTTGTCCTAGAGATGCTGCCATAGTTAGCTTCAGCTGTCCACTTGACTCTCTAGAGTCACCTGGGAAGAGGGAATTGCCTAGATCAGATTGTCCATAGCTGTGTCTATGAGACATTTTCTTAATTGCTAATCATTGTAGGAGGGCTCAGTCCACTGTGGGAGGTGCAGTACCTAGGCAGGCAGGCTCAGTCCACTGTGGGAGGCGCAATCCCTAGGCAGGCAGGCTCAGTCCATTGTGGGAGGTGCAATCCCTAGGCAGGCAGGCTCAGTCCACTGTGGGAGGTGGAGTCCCTAGGCAGGTGGGCCTGAGCTGAGCAACTCTGAGAGCACAAGCCAGTAGAAAGCAGTGCTCTATCATGGTTTCTGATTCAAACTCTTGCTGTAGGTTCCTGCCTTGGTGTGAAGACTCAGGGATGGGCTGTAACTCATAATATGAAATGAACCCCTTTCCTCCTCAAGTTTTTGGTTTGGATGGAAAGCAGAACAGGTGGCGCAGTGGCTCAGGGAGAAGATGGAGCTGTCTGGAGAAACTGTATCAAGAGCAGCCATGAGGAGCCAAGGAAGCTGTCTAAAGAGTGGAGAAAGAAATTCCAGGAAAAGAGGGGCATGAGTAAAAATAGCTGGGAAAAGTGGGCTGGAAATGAGAAAATCATACAGCTTTGTAGCTGGGGTCTTCTTATCTGTAAGGAAGAGTAGTCCGTGACATGGAAA
Source organism: Neodon shergylaensis (assembly GCA_025134845.1). Taxonomy (NCBI): domain Eukaryota; kingdom Metazoa; phylum Chordata; class Mammalia; order Rodentia; family Cricetidae; genus Neodon; species Neodon shergylaensis. The sequence goes on along the minus strand of JABTXL010008991.1, from coordinate 8,435,316 downwards.
GTTGCAGAGAATCCAACAAGGCCAGGCTTGAACTGTGACCTTCATACTGGTCTGCAAGAAGGATTCTGTGGGCGAGGTGGAAGTCACAGGGAATCATTTGATTACCAGAAGAACAGACGTGAAGGTCATGAGAGCAGACAGGAATCCCTTTCCAAGGGAGTCTCACGCCCTGACTTCTGGGCTGTCTACTCCCAAAGATCCTCTTCAGTTAATTCCTTCCTCCCTCTCTCCCTTCCTCCCTCCCATGAGTATTATATTCGTGTGTGTATATGTGTACAGGTGCACAAATCTGTGTTGGAAGCCAGAGGAAGGTGCCTAGTGTCCTCTATTGTACTCTGCCTTATTTCCTTGAGGCAGGGTCTCTCTCTCTCTCTCTCTCTCCCTGAACCTGGAGCTCTTTCAGCTAGACTGACTGGTCCTTGAGTCCCTGGATCCATCTTTCTTCATGCAGTCAGTCCCTCACAGCTGCCATGCCCAGCTTTCTGTGTGGATGCTGGGATCTGAAGTCACAGCCTGAGGTTCATGTCGCAAATGCTCTTACCCACTAAGCCCCTGTTATTTATTGTCCTTTGAATAATTGCTGTCAGCTGGGGCAGGATGTTTACTTGTCTACTCTTCCCAGGGTGCAATTGGTTCTTCCCTTCTCAAAATGCTTAGCTTTAATCCTTTTCTTTTCCTGTGTTTTGGATCATTGCTTCTGTCTATTTGCTTTCTTTTTTTTTTTCTGTAGAAATATCTACTCATTAGCGGAATCTCTGTCATCTACTGTATCTGCCTGCCAACATCTCTAATATTCTTGTTTTAATTTTCATTCAATATTGATTTAATAAAGGACATTGGAGAATTCTGTTGGTGCATCTTAAATGAAGCCTGTGTCTTTACTTTAAATAAGATTCGGACCAGGTTATGTCTTGACCACATAACTGTTCTTTTATAACACATGTGTGTGCTTGTGTGTATGTGTTTGTATGCACATGTACACGTGTGTAGAGGCCAGAGGACATTCTCAGGTATCATACTCAGGAATGCCACCTCCTTTGAGACAAGTCTCTCGCTGGCCTGGAACTCTCCAATTGGCTAAATTGGATGGTCAGCGAGCCCAGGGATCCTCCTGTCCCTGCCTTCCACACTGGGAGTTTAAGCAGACACCACCATGCCTGGCATTTTACATGGAATCTCAGAGTTGAGCTCAGGGTCTCATGATTTTTTTCATAACAAAATGTATGATTTATTTTTGGAAAAATAATTAAACTAATAAAGTTTTTCCAATGAAGGGGAGAATTAATAATAAGAGACCATACATACCACATACATGTGGTTAACTGTAGATGACCACATTCTGCAGAACGTGAGTGTGTTCAACACATACTCAAGAATATGAGTAGCATTTGCAATATTGCAATCTAAGCCACCTGCTGATGTAAACCCATAAATGATGAAACAAAGACCTAGAAACCAGAATCCCATTGAAGCTGAGTTCCTTCCTCAACAGTGTTTATACAGAGCACTGCCTTACAGACAGACAGAGCTGCAATAATCACAGGGCATGGCTAGGTTCCACTGAACTTCGGCATGATATGGCTGTCTGCTGCTGCATGAGGGAAGAGTCTTCCTACAGACACCTGAGTACCCCAGAGTCTGTGACGGTCACTTTACAGCAGCCAAGGACATCAACAAAGAATCCTAAATGCCAGCAACATTCATCTGTATCAAAAAGCGTGTTATTTGTATGTGGTCCAAAAAATGCCAAACCAGATAATGGGTCAATGAAGTCCTCCAGCCCGAAGAGCATAGCAAATGTCCTTAGCACCATGAATGAACTTCCTGAAGAGCATCTCTCTATTAAGTTCTACCCCTCCACTCCAAATGGTCGCATCATTTTCCGTTTTCTGTGTCACAGTCAGAATCATGAGTTTGTTATTAGCCACTCCTGAAAAACGTGACTCAAAATCTCTTTGTGGCAGTTGCGGACATGTTTGGATCACACACTCAACTCTGGCATTTTCAAAGGAAGTTTCTGCAGTGTGAATTTTTTGTTCACAGGTGCACGGGTATTTGGACACTCATTCCCATACTGTGACATTACAAATTCCGGTCTTTCCGTTGAAGGAGGTGCTGCTAAAACACCAGGCAAAGTTTTATGGGTCAAGCTTTTCTTCTGTGAAGCAGCACCACTGAGGTGACAATCGAGATCCTTATTCTCAGGAAGCCAGAATCTCTGATCCTGAGATCCAAATGGTCCCATAGTTTCATCAGGAAACCATGTATGTGTGGGAGCATATATCCAGGTGGCCACATGAGACCCCGCAGTTGGAAAGGCTTTTGGATTGGTAACTCTTTTTTACTAAAGAACAGAATCCTGGGAGATAGGAAACCAGTCTGGCCCTGTTACAGAGCACACGAGCCATTTCTAGTGAAGAAGATGGGGGCAAATTCTCCCCTTGTGCAAAGACTCCCAGTCACTGCAGGGGCTCCGCGCCCAGGCCCTGTCCCCGCCCACTGTCAGAATGCGGGTCTCATGCTTTTAAGGAAAGCACTTTACCAGCTGAACTAATAGCCCCAATGCTATTTTTAAAGTTATAATTCATATATTGATTTATGCTTCTGTCAGATTGTTTTCAACACATAGAAGATATGTTGCTTGGCCATGAGCGGTAGATATTTTTCTTAACTATTCCATTTGCCTCTATATCTCCTTTTTATTAGTGTATCACACTGTGTCCCTGACTGGCTTGCAGCTCACCGCATAACCCAAGCTGACCCCAAACTCGTAGCAATCCTCCTGATTCAGCTTCCTAAGTGCATCATGCCCAGTGTAATTAGCCTCGGTTTTATGAGATTTAATTGAGGATCTCCTATTCAGGAGTTTGAATGTAAGAATGTATGAGACAAGGCCGGGGAACAGCTCAGCCAATAAAGATCTGGGCATGGTATCGTGATTGTAATCCCAGCCCTGGGGAAGTAGAGATCACAGGCTCCCTGGGACATGGTAGCCAGTCAGCCTGGCAGAATCAGTGAGTTCCACGTCCCGGGGAGAGGCTTCGTCTCAAAAACCAAGTTGGATGCCTGCTGAAGAACAACACCCAAGATGGATATCACACACACACACACACACACGCACGCGTGCACACACACACACACACACACACACACCGCAAAACAGTGTGTGATGAAATTGTCATGTGCTCATTATGTCTTTGTTATTTTAAACTCTTGTCTATTTTAAAAAGCCACTTGTTATAGTAACTGAGGAAGGGCTTCCCGAGGCTGAAGGAGACGGGGAGCGATGCTGTGCTGTCTGCGGTGACGGCTGTCTGTGGTGATGTGGGTGATAATGGACAGGTGAAGAAGGCCTTTCCCTGGTGCTATTCCATCGTGTAAAAAGTGCATAAGTTTCATGGGACAAAGGTCATTTATTGCTGACCATGAGATGATGGCTCAGATATCGAGGCCAAAGGAGAAAAGCAGGGCTAGGAAAAGCCATTAACGCTCAGTGCCGCTCTATTCTTGCTTCTGCTTCTGCCACATCACACCTTGTCCTTAGAGACCCCGCTACCACCCTCTCTCAGATCAACAGGGATTTACTGGAAAATAAAAACTTCATTTGAAGAGTCAGGTATCACTTTTACGTGTGTCTGAGTTGTCAGGGACAGGAGTATGGAACGCTCGGCTCTGAGGACCTATGAGCAAGGCATACTCGCCGTCATTCAGCATGCGGGTGTGTCCTCCCGTGTCCTTCAGGGTGACATAGACTCTCTCTAGGGCCTCAGGAGTCTGACTTCTATTTCACACGTCCTTCAGTTCGTTTAGCAGCGACATTAGGTACAATTCTTCTGGGGGGCGGACTATGTACTTGTGAGGCTAACTTCTTTCTTACTGTAGCCTAGAGTGTTCTAAGATCTCTTTTTTCTTACTTTTTTTCATTGTGAGGTCTTTTAGAGGTCAGATCATGGCCATTCCAGTTAAATGATCCTTCTTTGTAGAACCATTTTATGGGAAAAAATACCCCTTGACTCTTACTCCCTACCTCTCTTTTTAATCATATTTTAAAATATATATGTATGTGCACATGAGTACAGAAACCCATGAGTGTGGGAGCCTATGAGTGTGGGAGCCTATGAGTGTGGGCACCTGTAAGTGGGGGTTCCTAGGAATGTGGGTGCTCATGAGTGTGGGAGCCCATGAGTGTGCGTGCCTATGAGTGCGGCTGCCCATGACCAGAAGAAGGTGGCCGTGAGATGCCTGTTGGATGCTGGTTACTGAGCTCTTCTGAGAGAGCACAGAGTGCTTTTAAATGCGAGCCACCTCTTCAGCATCTCCACGTGAAACTTGCTTCCTCTCTACACCTTAGATTTTTATCACATATTCTTACTAAACTTTCTTTTATGCCAGACTCCTTAAATGGTTTGTTTTATATTTTTTTACAATTTATCTTCATATTATAGTATGCCCATACATGCATATAATGTGTTTTTATCATCTCCAGTCTCCTTCCCTTCCTTATCCCCCTTTTCTTTACCCTTTCTATCCCCAATCACCTCGTTTGCTTTCACCTCCTCCCCCAGATTCCATACATGAGAGGAAATGGGTGATACTTGTTTATATTTCACTTAACAGGATGCTCCCCGACCCGTCCTTCTTCCCGCAAATGACCCAAGTTTGTTCTTTATGGCTGAGCTAAACTCCGTGGTATCTGATGTGCGCCACGTTTATCCATTCACCCACTGATGGGCATCAAGGTCGAGGTCATGCTCGGCTGTTTTACAGTGCTGCGATGAACGCGGGTGTGCCTGCATCATATAATAAGCTGTTTGATTGTTTTGGGTTCATACACAGGAGTGGTGTGGCTGAATTATACCGTAATTCTGTTTTTTTATTTTTGAGGAACCACTGTACTGGTTCCCATGGTTGGCTGGACTAATCTGCATTTCCACAAGCACCAGAGAAGGGCTCCATTTCCTTTATCCTCAACAACAAGCTTTGGTTGTTGTTTCTTGGAAATGGCTATTTTGACTGCGGTGAGGTGGGACACCTTTTGGAACAGAAGTCAGCATTGGAGAATAACTTGTTTGTTCTTCCTTCAGCTTTCTGTGAGTCTATTCAAAGTCCCTGGCCTTGTGGCTCTTCATTCCCTAAGATCCGACTCTCCTTACACATGAGTGATTAGGAAGAGGGCACTGATGATCATAATGACCGTGATTACAGTGGGGTGCTGTGTCCTGCACAAAATACCCAGGTCTGAATCTCTAGAGCAGGTGCCTCCTGAGAGCCAAAGATCAGGAACAACTCAGAAGTCCGTCAGCCAGTGAGTGGCCCAAAACGTGGCCTGAAAGAGGAATGAAGTCCTACTACATGGCAAAATGTGCCCGAACCTTGAAATGTGCTGAGCACCACACAGCCCAGAATTCTGTTTATATGAGTTTTCTAGAGTGGACGAACCTATGGTCATAGAAAGTGGATTGCTTGTTGCCTAGAGATGGTGGAAGAGGGAGGGAGGGAAGGTTGGTTAAGGGAAGCCGGGTTACTGTTTAGAGCAATGAAACCATTCTTACACCAACTGCACTGCTGTGTGCCCAACCCTGTGGGTGTTTGGAAAGCAATAGGATCATGTCCTCTGATTGGGTGAAGTGTTCTCTCTAGGAATGGCATTTCGGTGGAGTTGATCACAATGCTTTGGGAACAAAGAAACTGTACTGACTCCCTACCTGTGTCAAAGGGATGAAAGCTGGCATTTGCTTAACCTTCAGGACACCCTGTGGGTATGTGCCGTCGTCCATTTCCAGAGCACTAAAGCTCTCACTGATTCTGTATCTGAGCCGCCGTCTGTGTGCCTCTGGCCAGCACTTTCTTACTCAAGTTGCTCATAGGTGATACCCATGTTCTTCCTGGAACACCAGCATGACGTCATGAGGCAGAGATGGCCAGTCCGACATTCCAGCAGAGAGGAGGACAGGCACACAATCTAGAGAACCTGAGGACAAATCAGTAAAGCTGCTTTTCACAAAAGTATGAGCAAAGTTCAGAGAATCAAGCTGGGGTAGCTATAGCCTTAGACATCGCCATCCCAGGCCTAAGGGGACAAAGGCAGGGAGCATGATGGTAACACAGGGGTCTTTATATGTCTGTCTGCTACCCTGGCTAATTTATATTGCCAACTTGGCACAGCCTAGAGTCACCTGGGAAGAGATAGTCTCAATTAAGGGACTTACTTCCCAAATCAGATTGACCTCTGCCTTTATCTATGGTAAATTGTCTTGAGAGTTGATTGGTGTGGGAAGGCCTAGATTATGGGGAGCGTGCTACTTTTGGGCAGGTGTCTTGGGTTGTGTAAGCTAGTCAGGCATGAATCTGTGAGGGTTGCCAGTAGTGCCCCAGTGGTGGACTGTTAGCTGGACTCGTAAGCGGAAATAAACGCTTTCCTCCCCAAAGTTGCTTTTGGTTATGGTGTTGATCTCCACAACAGTAAACAAACTAGAACAGCTGTCTTCCTTAGGTATCCACACAGTAACTGCTCAGCTTCAGCACCCTCCTACCCGCTTGACCTCGTCCATGCCCTTCATTCATTGTATGCAGCAAGAAGCAGGTGGGGATGGAGAGATGTCTCAGCGACTAAGAGCACTGGCTGTTCTTCTGGAAGAGGCAGGGTTGATTCCTAGCACCCACATGGCAGCTCACAACTGTCTGTAATTCTAGTTCTGTCCTCCATGGGCACCAGGCATACACTTGAGATGTACATACATATAGGAAAAACACCCATATGCATAAAATAAGAATATATAAGTAATTTTAAAACAAAGTGGGAGGGAGAGTCAATAGATGATAACTCAGACACAGCAATCTCTAGGTCAGAGAAAGCCATGGCAGGTGGCCCTCTGGGGACAAATGAAAGATATGAGCACAATATGGAGCTGTAATGCTGCGGGCATGTTCCAGGGATGGGAAAGGAGATAGAAAACAAGACTTGAAACCATTCTCGGTTTGCTTGATTCTCATTTTCCCCAGATACTTGCCCATTACATTTTGTGTCTGGTAAACGTTGTGGTCTTCTAGGAGTTTCCATTCTCCTCTCAGGACATCACAGTGGCTCAAGTTTCTAACTCAGCAAGAAGTCCATGCTGGCATTAAACAAGCTAGGACTTCCAAGTCAACTCAGGAAGTTCCAGGCTTTCTTCAGGGAGGGAATCCTCTAACAGGAAGTGGATTGAGCTTAGGAGAGGTAAAGGAAAGGAGTATTGCCAGTAGGTCACCCTGAGGAGTACTTGTGTTTGTCATTAAGAGAAAGTATGTCAGCTTTTATCATAGTACTCTAGCAAAGTCTTTGTGGGTGTTCTTGGAAAATAGAGGAGAAAAATAACATCAAAAAGAAATTTAGTCTTTGGGTTTCCTTTCTCTTTGGTCTTAAGTTGCCCTCTGGTTGAGGGAAGGAAATTTGTAAAACACATACAAACAAATGTTGCCCTCAGAGATGAACGGCTGGCCTCAAGGGTGTCCTTGACTGATAGTGTTAGACCTTTCAGTATAGGAATTTTCTCTTTTATCTCTGCAGACTAAAGATCCAGGTCTTCCTTTGTATGAAAGTAGAGCCCAGACCTACAGACCCGTAAGAACAAAGGTTCTAAGAATCCAACACATAGGGTAGATGACAGTTTGTTAGTTTATAATAAGAAGTCACTGGGATGTTGAGATAGGGAAGCTGCAGGAGTCAGATGGGCATCTGCTTCTGGTGTGGGGGAACTTCATGGGAAGCCAAACCACCATACAAGGTGGCTGAGAATGGGAATAAAGTTTGTGATTGGAAATGTATCGCAAGGGCCTATTGTGTCTCTGCCTGCAGCATGGCTATGAGGATTTTGTAGTGGAGAGGCAGGCTGCCCAGGTGGAAGCCCTGGTATCCCCATCTTTGCTACCGAGCAATGTTTCTTAGAGTGGGAACATCTTTATCTTTTCTTCTATCTCTCTGTCTGTCTGTCTATTCATTTGTGTTTATATGTATCTGCCATCTATCAATCTGTGAATCATCTATGTGTATGTAATATGCATTTAAATATCTACCATCTATATACACATGTATGTATTTATCTACTATCTATTATCTTATCTACATATATACACATGTGTATGTATGTATGTATACTCATTTTTTAGTACTCTATTCAGAGTCAAGATATATTCTAATATTAGAGCCTAAAAACTACCTTGGACCTTTAACTTAAGTTAATCTTTGTCCCAATCCTTATGTCTTGATAACAGTTGTTGTGAGGACATTTAGTTCCTCTGAATAGTTGTTCTTTTGGCTGAGAGGACTAATCTCTGAGCACAGACAGCTGAGGAAGAGGAATGAGCATAAACAGAACACTTGATTTGATAGTCACAGAGTAAGGATGCAAATATCTCTGAGTTCCTCCTACCTGCTGGTGAGGTGGTATACAATGTCTGTGTGATGCCGTACCATGGCAATGGCAATGGCATCTCGTCAGTCATACAGTCCCGGGGATTAACAGCTGACCCTCTGCCGCACACCATGTTGATGGACTGCGATGTCCTGCAGGTTATATATAAAATTGATATTGGGTTATATTTTCACCTTATGAGCTGTTCATTGGGATGTAGCTCCAATATAAATTGATGAGCACTAGTGTGCTATATCTTCATTGGAGACTTTTGAGTTCTGTGTATCTGGATATCCATATCTTTCATTAGATTCTGAAAAACTTCACCTGTTATTTTTAAAATGAGATCCACAGAATGAAAATGTCCACTCCTTACTTGGTGTCCTAGAGTCACGATAACTCTTTTTCTCCCCCCTTTTTGTCCTTTTCTGACCACCTACCTTCCTATGACTTGTCTTCAAGTTCTGCACTGTCAAGGTCCTATATTGCATTTATTTTATTTAATGAATTGTGTTCTTTAGTTCCCAGATATGTGTTTCCTTTTTGATAATTTCTATTCCTTTACTGAACTTTTTAATTTATAGGTTGCTTTTCTGACATTGTTTTCTGTGTGACTTGCTGTGTTTTTTTTTTTTAAAACTATTGTTTTCAGTTATTTTCTGGGAATACACAGATCTCCTTGTCTTTGGCATTGGTTACAGAGATATTATTGTGTGGGGTTGGAAGACAAGCTGTGGGTGTTGAGTCTCTCTATTAGCTCTTGGAGATGGAACTCATTTCTTCAGGCTTGGTGGCAGTGTCCTTGCATGCTGAATCATCTTGCCAACTCTTTACTGGCATTCTTGAACCTGGAGAGCACTGTGCTAAGAAACAATAAATTCTAAGAATACTAAGAATGATAAATGTGTCATCATCTCACTTGTGTATGGAATCTAAAAGAGCTGAATTCAGAACTAGACATAGAAGTACGCTTTCCAGGGCCTCAGGGTGGAAGGTGTGGGTAGCAATTGTTAAACTGCCTTGCAGTCTAAGGGATCAACTGTCTCTTCTGATCTCACTGGAAAATATGATACCACCGTGGTTATAAATCTTTGTCTGTCTAGTAAAATGGTTAAATAAAGACTGGAAGATCACCAGAGAGAGAAAGGAGACTGAGAGATGGAACTTGAAAACAGTTAGACAGCACTTGGTTTTAGCCTGCGCTTTCATTGGAACATAAATGGCTGAGAGTTCTCCATAGCTACAGAGGAAAGGGCACATGCAGTCCCATGGGCAACCTGGATGTCCACTGAGAAGATGGTCCTGGCAGTCAAGTCTCTTCTTCATTCCATTGTATATCGTGTGCTCTTTCCCACCCATATTTCTATGCCACACCAACTTGTGTTTCCTTTTTATTTGTCAACTCCCACCAGCTGTAAACACCACGAGGGCAAGGACCATTGTTGGCTTTGCTCATTGCTGTACCTTTGATATTCGGCCTCTAACTAGCCATCACTACTAGCAGAGTGGAAGATCAAATCACCCCAAGGCGAGCTCCTGACCGTCAGCTGGCACACACCAACTGGATTCCTTTCTGCTAAGGAACGAGGGACTGGGTGCAGGAGGCAAGAATATACATTGGGAATTTGACCCTAAAATATGTCACTGAAGTTTTAAGACTTACAGTGATAACTTGCAATTTCTGTAGGCTCGTAAATGACTTCCCAAGTTAAGGCTGATGGGAGATAAAGTTGAAGAGTCATTGTGTTTTAAAAACATTCCACAGTGCATTTTTCTTAACAAAGAGACAGGAAACCCAGTGTCTACTGTTCCCTAAAATAGACATCCACCATTAAAGTGAGGACACGTTCTTCAGGGTCTCTGTTTAGCTAGTCCCTTCTTGAAAGTTCATGCTATATTGGGGTTGAAGTGAGTTATTATGTGACAGGTGTAGGTGACACCACAAAACAAGGGATTGGAGAGATGGTTCGGCAGTAGAGTGCTTGCTGCTTTTTCAGAGGACCCAAATTCTATGACCAACGTCCAATAAGGCGGTTCACAAGAGCCTGTTACCCCAGCTCCAGGGGAACTCAACACCCTCTACTGGCCTCTTTGGGTAACTGAATTCACGTGCACATACTGTCCCATAGTTATACTAATAAAGACTAAAACGGTGATGGGTTCTGGGCGAGGGAAAGTCAGTTTTCACTGAGGCTCTGGCTCCCTCCCGGTAGCCAATCACAATCCAGCAGATGATCTCACAATGAGGAGTACAGCACAGGTTAGATTTGGTGGATTATTAAAAGAAGAAGATACAGATTCGGGGGATAGGGAAGTGGGGTTAATCTGGGAGGAGTTGCGAGGAGTTGATAGTACCTATGATAAAAATATATTGTGTTAAGTCCTCAAATAATTGATAGAGTATTGAAATAATAAAACAAATCTTTAAGAAATAATACCACAAAAGAAAAAAAGTCAAAATTTAATCCCATTTAATCTCAAGCAAACCTCAGTAACTGCAGAAGAAATAAGCAAGGTTTTTGAAAGAATGTGCAGGGAGCCTTTTACAGGGGCCTTGATGGTGTAAACACACAACGTGGCAATGTCACAAGATGGTAAAGTTGCTGTTTGAGGGTTTGTATGCGGAGATAAATAGCAAAGCACATGGCCAAGCAGGCAACCTTTGACTCCGGCTTTCCCTAACATAAATAAGCTGACAGCAGTATCCTGAGTTTTACTGGTTAGATTTTTAAAACAGGAAGATCTTCCAAGTAGATGAACTTCTTTGTAAACGGTGAAAACAAAGTATTTCTTCCAGCTCTTGGAATGGCTGAGTCATGGTCCTGCCGACCTTTCCCCTAGTTCTGAAGGATTTCATGGTAACTGGGCTGCCATTTTCTTTCTTTATTTTTTTCCAGTTTATCGTGTGTGTGTGTGTGTGTATGTGTGTGTGTTAGGAATATGTTACAGTGTGTGGAGGTTAGAGGCACCTCTAGTGTGCCTTCCCTCCCTCTTGTTTGACTGGACAGGTCTCTTCTATTGTTGCCATTCCTGATTTTCCTTCCCACTGCCTACACCAGGCTGGCTCCCAGGGATTCTCCTGTCCCTCAGGAGAGCTGAGATTACAGGCTCACCCCGTAAGACTGGCTTTTTCATAGGAGTTCTGGGGATTCAATCTCAGAGTGTCACACTTGCATGATAAGAGTGTTTATCCCCTGAGTCGTCTTCAACAGGAACTAGAGTTAGAATTTCCAGACGTCTGAGACTGGGACTTGAGTTCTTGGTTGTGATCTGACTTAACTATCCTCAGGCCCTGACAGAAAGAGTATTTTCTGTTACCAGACTAAGTTTTTCAGGAAGATTCGTTGGGTCTTTTGTTTCCAGGAGTGCCAGATCTAGCAGCCTCAGCTGGTGATTGTCGTCCTGGCTGAATGCAGAGGTGACACAGAGGATTGCACAGCAAGAATAAAGATGGAGATGCACACACACTGATATACACACATGAGGACATAAACACAAGCACACACCACACACATACCATACACGCCGATATGCACACACTACACATAGGCACATGTGTCTGTACTCTCTCCCTCTTCCTGTAAAGGCACTAGAATCCAATCATGCTGCCCTGCTCTAACCACCTCATCTAACACTGATAGCTTCTCAAAGACTTTTCTGCACAGCCTCCCTCAAATGCCAGCCTGCAGGTGGTCATTGTTGGACTGCCAACCCCTATAATATAAGCCATTCTAGTGGCTCTCCTTTTATAATTTATGACATAGTCCATATATACACATATAACCATCTTGTTCCTCTAGAGAACCCTAATACACATACACAAATGTTGAGCCAAA